>JABFPK010000046.1:0-22680 GCA_022817445.1 Habroteleia sp. ZL-2020
GGTCAGAGCCGTGTGACATTGTGGTAAACTCCGTAGAAAAAATTTGTCCATGGACACTGTACTGGTACTTATATATCAAATATGTATGATAATAATATAATCATACAAATTAACAATTTCAGAGATTTTGGCATGTGTAAATAATTATTTTGTACTAATGTGCACAGCTTTACATTTATGTATAAGTATTTGGAGATCATTATATTTAAGAATATTATTATCTACGATATTTGTGCTCGTGTATTTATAGCATTTCAAGTATTCTTCATGTAAAACGTGTTATGCGGAATTTGGCGCTACGATAATGCACGCAAATGCTATATATGTTATAATAATTGTTATCACCGTCGAGTTGAGCACTCATAATTTATCTTAAAGGTTAATGTTATTTTTGTTGTAGAATGTGTAAATTGGTAAGAAACAATAGACATTAAGAAATGTGCTTATATTCTTCAACAATTATGCAATTATTCACTTGAAAACAGGACAACCCAATTAGATAACTGGTATAATAATCTAATGTCGTTCACTTAAACGAAATTTAATTGATTTAATCAAGTTTAATAACGGTAGATTTAATGTCTGTAAAAATCTGACCAAAACTATAAAAGTTTAAAAGACATTGGGAAATAAATTTAAAACAAAATTCAAATTCAAACCAATCATGGAACAAAATAATCACTGATTACATCATGTTACAGGTGAAATCAAATTAAATGTAATGAAAACATATTTAAATTCCACTATTATTGCATTTCTATTCATAAATTTTAAATAACGAAATATCTTCATACTCATAAGAACTTTTACAAAGTATTTATGTGTTATTAAACCCTCATACTTAAAAACGTACCACATAATTTATTTGAACATGAATCGTTTAGATGGTTTGTACCAATAAAAGGGATAAAACGACTATTAATATGAATAATTAATAGGGATAAATGATTAAAATAGGAGAGCAGAAGTCAAAAGAGCATCTCACCCCAAACAGTGACTTCGGGGAACGTCATTTTAATCGTCCGAATGTGTGATAGAAAATTCATGAGAGCCCTATTATTCGGGTAGGTGCGTTGGGGACGATATAGTCGATCGGAACAAAAGGATGGAACGGCCGTTGCTTGGATTGTTACGCGCTGAATCATCCCGCAGTAAGACATTAATTCGATTTTAATTTAATCCGCGACTTAATGGCGCCCAAAATCAGTGATTCACTTGCGGCTTTATTTACTGCCTGTATAATTCGCAATTGCAAGGACGCGATCCCGAAATTCGCAATACTTTCGCTTCTAAAATAGGTTATGAGTTTAATTTCCGCTATTTTCACATTCGGGGCCTTTAATCGAGATAGGTGGCGCTCCGAACTGCACGCGAACATTGTCTCAAGTTTATAGGTTTGGTTTATCATTAGAGAAGAGTAATATGAATCAACCGCATGTTTTTGTCTTCTATTTAATTTCGTAGTTGAACTCAATTTGACTGAATTGGAGTGCGCTGAAATGAAAGGGAAATTAATCTATTTCAGAATTTTAGATGATTTGCAGTGTTTGCGTGTTTGAATCTTCTGAAAAGCAAAGTCGAACAATTGTTCCTTGAAAATGCATACGATTCCTAAACACTAGAGACACGATGAAATGTAGTGAACAAAGTACTAATAACGCTGCGCAACATTTCCTATTACATGATTTAAATTTGGAAGTGGAACTCGTATCTGTTAACTAGTTTCTTCAAACCAACGTTGTCATCTCTCAAAACTAATCTCGCCATCTCAAGTGTACTAGAAGCTTTCTACGGTTACTCAATTATGTTTTTATCAGCCGAAACATCCCCTCTCTAACAAAAAGTACATCAATCGAACTTTTTAGCACAATCATACTAAAAAAGCCTATTGTCTCTGGCGAAAAAGAAAATTTCAAAGCACTTATTTTGGCACACCAATCGCGGCTCTGTTATTTTGCGAAGTATGGCCTCAACGAAAACAAAATAGAGAACCGAAGAAGAAAAAAAAAAAAGAAAAACCATAGGAAAAATGGTTTTTGTTTGCGCTTTTGTTGCGCCTTTTTCACATCAAGTCAGACGAGGTGCCCAAACCGATCGAAGAGCTTTCCGCGCAAACGGTGCGACGACATAAGAGCGGGAGATGCCAATGCATCAGAATCATAAGGGGAATGGGGGGAGGCGGCAAGATTCGGAGTATTTTTATGGAATATATACTCAGCGTCCAGCACAAAGGTTGTGAAAAACGTGAAAAAGCTCGTTGGGTTTTAGATGCAATCAATTTGTAGCCTCGTTTCGCGAGCGGGTGTTGGTTTGTTCGTGTGGACTGGACGTGCCAACACAATGGCGCATTATCGTAGTGTTGGTACGTCATACTGCTCATCCGAGGACACAGAGATTCTCGAGTATTTAATGCGTTGTACCTTTGTACCACTCCCTTAATCGGCAACACGCATACCCACAAACACACTTACACACAAATACTCCCGCATGCACATATAGTTGCCATCAGTTTCACGCATTCCCCTGCACCCACACATAGAAACTTCGACTTTCTGAAACCCTCTATCGCGTACTGGTGCCGCAGGAGGAGCATCCAAAAGACAAAATCAATATCAGCGCACACTGTGAGTAGTCCCGAAATTCACGCTGATCAGTCAAGCGGAAGCGACATCGCACTTCATTTCGTACTCGACAACTGTGATCGACAATGGTCCGACAAACGTATTAGATGGATCATTTTTCATATTATCTGAATCAGAAAAAGTCTCGGCAATTGAGTCACGACTTTGTGAAACGCCAGTTTAATCATTTAATAACTACCGAGCAACGTATTTTCGGATTACTTATACTTTACATTTTAATTAAATTATGAAAAAATTCTTTGATCAAGGAAAAAATGTGTAAATTTAGTGAAAATTAATTGACTACGAGATTAAATTTGTAGAGTTCAATTTTTCGGGAAAAAAAGAAGGAGTTCCACAATAACGCATTCATGAATTTAAACAATTTGAATTCCTTTTCCAAAAGATAGTTTTCTATTTTTATCACAATTTTTTAAACAATTTTTCCTAAATTAATTAGCTCTTGTTTGTAGAAATTAAAAATTTAATTTTACAAAAATCATAATGTTAAAAATGTATGTAAATGAAAACTGTTTTTTTTGTCATTCGCGTCAGTAGAAAAAAGTTTTTACTATATATAAACAAAAAACGTCAAAGTAAAATTATGACTTATAATTTAAATTTTGTATGTGTAAATAATCTATTAAATATAACTTTGTTTCTCAATATGTTTAAACTATTCGAATTGTTAACAGCTTATTAAAAATTATTACATTTTATTTATGATTTTGAATAACTAATTAAAAAAAAATAGTCATCTTATTTCTATAAGAGGAATTCCAAGCTTTTATTTAATCAATTGTCAATGATTCATTAACTTTTATCGCATATCACTGTATGTGTAAGATATTTGTCAAGACATTATTTACATTTATAATTATGCCTATCAGCTACTTATATATGTTCGAAAAATTCAATCAACTCATCACTTTTATTGCCTAAAGTAAAAACGGGAGTTTTTTAGATTCTTAATTGTATTTGCTGGGAATCATGAACTTTCTAAGAAAAAGAAATATTTACATTATATTCTAAAAGATTAATAAAAGAAAATACTGATTTTCATTGACTATTTTGAGATAGAAGATGAAGAGAAAAACGTGTCTATATATATAAAAATATTGACATAGGCATCCGTAGAACGGCTAATTTTCTTTCTTATTTCGTTTGTTTATTTAACATCGTTCGGGTATTTTCAAAATTCATATTTAGAATTCTATTTCACACCAGCTTACTCATTTAAATTCTATTTATACTTTTTATCTTCAGTAAATATAACTAATACGTTACCATAGTCATTTAATTTTAATCATCATAATTAAAGCAGCTTTCATTCAACCGAATCATAATGCAAAATTATTCAACGTCTTAATATACAATATATGTGGAACGGTAACATGGCATTCAAAGTGTCAATTCATTAAGAATAAACGTGATTGTTCAATAACAATGGTAATTTCATGCATATATTTTAAATAACAGTATTCCATTTTTATCTTCCAAATTCATATATTTTATATATAAACTCAAGAAAATTTCAATTTCATTTGTCCAAATTCTTCGTAAGTAAGCTATAACATTGCATTTATTAAAGAACTCTACCCGCAATATTTTCGTAAGGTTATTTTATTTCATAATACAGATTTGAATTATTTTTTGAGAATGAAGACACTTGTCTTAATTTAAAATGCCCTTAGTTATTTGCGCTATAGGAAACATTCGTTTCGTTCATAAATCAAGCGTAATTTCGCTTCTAAAATTGCGAGAGAATTAGCATAAATTTAGCCAAGTAATATTCCGGTATAATTTTCACAAACTTACGACTACGAGTGTCTACTAAACATAAACATGGCGTTTGGTAGTCGGAAAATTCGCGGGTCATTTGAGCCGTTTACGCGCCATTACCCTTTTCTTAGTCGGACTGCAAGGGTGGTAGGGGAGAAAAGGGAGGAAAGGAGGAGAAGGCGAAGCAGGAACACGCGAACGTGACTTGGATCCTCGTTACATCGTACTTTCTTCGAAGATTATGTCCCCCTCTTTTGTTTTCCACTTTCCCCAAACCCATTTCCAACGAGCAACAGACTCCAAGGCGCGGTCCCTATACCACCCTCAAATCCAACTCGAGATCGTTTGGTACCGGCAGAATTCCAAGCCCCAATAGCCGTTATCATGAAACTTACGGTGTTCCTAAAAGACGCTGCTAACCGGTACCAGAAACTCAACAAATAATACAACCAGTCAAGTGCTAAAGCAGGACTACACAAAAACCATTTACTCTGGCCGAGTAGCGTCCAGTATATAAAACTGACAACGGTGAAATACTTAGGAATCGGACGAAGTATGCTGCAGTTTTAGGATTATAGCTTAAATATAACACGATAAAGGAAGTGGGGTGGAAGTAAGTCGAGCCAAATTTGGCCTCTATTAGAGATGGATTTTAGTTCTGGCTAATGGCTCTGTAATTCGTGTTTAATAGGATAGATATATATTAAAAAAGATAAAAATCAATTATGCAGTGTTCCTCTATATTCATTTCAATTTATTTCTAAATTTATATACTTCATTCCATATAAATAAGAAATACCGATAAAAATACTGATTTATTATATTAATATGAATTGAAAAAGAATTAAATAAATGATCAAACATTTTCGTTTAATTTCATTTATCCAATTTCGCGGTCAAACAAAGGAAAATTGTATTTTTCCGATCCACATAATTTACAAAAAAGAAGCTACCATCAATCTACGTCTTTAATCCATTCGGTCAACGTCTGCTTTCTTCAATTTAACGTTCAAGCAACAAATAATTGTCCACGCAGATCTCACTATGAATTAATTAATGCAAAAGCAATTGACGATTTTCGACCGGAAGTCAGTGCTCTTCTTTCAAAATTCAACACACTCGAAATTAACTACAGTAACCACTTAGTCATTCTCGACACCTTTTACTCGCGCCAGCATTTGCCATAATCGAGTCACGAGGCCGTGAATCAAAACCTCGTCTTGCTCCTCGTCATCGAATTTATCGAGATAATGACCGTAAAACATGACTAATTAGGATCTCGTCAATTGCCGACGTTAACGAACGAAACGTCATACTTTCTTCAGCTATTACCCAATGTCAATCAATTAAAACGATTGTCTCGTTTGGCGGGGATACGCGACTACCTGACAGCCTGTTTTGATGAATCCTTGATGGCGCCTGCGTGAAATTCGTGGGGCATTCAAGCTGACAATGGGCCCTGTTGCGGAAGGGTCAGGGGGGAGGAGACTTCCTTGAAAGAAATCTCCATTGGAACCGCAGTCTGAAAATTCGAGACTGAAGTGCAAGACGAATGACTTGCGGCTCGCAAAGCGTTCTCCGCTACTTGAAGTCAATTTTTTTCTCAGTCAAGCGATCCCTTTCCTCGACCAACGCACCAATCATTGTGTCCCACGTCAAAATTCCTCGCTAATAGGGTACTTGGCGTAGACGCACGGTGACTATCGACTTTTCATCGTGGAAATACAAGACGAAGGGTGATTAGATGCGGACTTATGACGAAACCAGGTTTAAGATAGGACGATGAATTAGCTGAAAATGATGCGAAAGACACGATATCCAAAAGCTATTGTTCGTTCGCTTTGTGAATAATGCCAAGGTGATATTCGATATTGATTATTTGTAGAAGAATTTTAGAGATAATTGATTTTTCACCCAATTCGGTAGCTTCATGACAAAGTATACGTCCTGATGGAATAATTCGTATTTTCATTAGTCAATCATCTCTCAACAAGTGCACTAAATTAGGTTCGGACTATAATAATAATTAGATTTTATTTAATTGATTTTATTGTGTCATAATTGTAAATAACATAAAAAATCCTATTAGTTGAAATCATTACGGTTATTTTCAGTCACTCTTCTTTAATTTCTATTTTATTAATAAAACCAAATACTCCAAATAAATTGAATTAATTTTAGTCTTTACTCTGACGTTGAATTAACTATTCTACCTTATTTGGGATCGCAAATCAAATAACGAACGTTGAAGGATACTCAACTCCCGGGCAAAGTAAATCAGACTGGAAAAACGATCCTTTTCTTAAAAATCTTATTTTCATGGTCCATTTTTTCTCTTTGGTTGAGTATTCTTTTGTACAATCATGTAAAGTTTTCTTATGTATATATAAAATTAAAATATTAATTTATGAAATGCATATTGTTTCTATGACATACATTTTATTTCACACTAATTCTGTGAAGAATATTTCTAAAATGAAATTTGAAATATTGTTTTGATTGAAAATTGAATTCAATCAAGATTAATTTCGTACGATATATTATTATAAAAGATTAATTGAATTTGCAATTTTATTTAAAACGTTCGAACATTTTATATTAAATTATTATCAGAAACTTCGAAAAGTAATTCATTCTTTTCTATTCTAAATTGTATTTTTTAATTTAAATTACGTTTTGACAATAATAAAATGTAAAATCAAGTTAACAAATGTATATTAGTTTTCGGCTAAAAACAATATTGCTTAAGGCTATATTAAATTGTTCAAATTTGGATGGATCTATACACCGAGGAAAATAAAATTATCCAATTTACTAATTGGAAATACTGTGGAAATGCTTTCAAAAATTCTTTCAAAAATAGTTACTATAATCTGTGACATTTTTAAAATAAATTTATTGTTTGCTTTAATTTACTTTTTTTACCAAAATATAGATTCATTAAACTATCTAAGATAATAAAATTGATATGTCTTTTTTTTCCAAGTAAGGTAATATCGTGAAAATAAAATTGTATTTATATTAATGTTCTAATCGAACAGGGTATTAAAAATATATAGCTGGAAAGTTAAAAATGTTTTTCTCTGTGTTGAATAACGAATATGATTGCCTTAAAACTATGGCTCGAAATATTTTATTCAAAATTAGTTACATCACAGTTAAATTATATAATTATTTCATTATAGTAAGCTTGCATTTTACTTTATTAATATTAAATTTTAAATATTCAATTTACAAAAATAAAGTTAAACTTAATATCACTAGTTAATGCAATGTGTTGAGTATTAATAAATAAATATGAAGTCATTAAAACACATAATTTGTCATGTCTTTCTCGTTATTGGTCGCACTAAGCATAATGACCAGCAGCATTTGGAAAGCATTAATACACGTATATCATTTTAACGACTAAAAATATCTTGATTAAAATAAAGCTTATTTCACTCTACATTCTTCAAAGAATTTTCTTATGCAAACATTTTTATATTTGCATAATAGCTTTATCATTTATGTTGGCATATTTTTCTTAAACATTTTGTAAAAAATGTAATATGTCTTAGATGCGTGCTTTTTTTAATAAATGCAAATAAGTCTTTTAATAATTCCTTTAATTATATATTTAAGAATACGTAGTTAAACAGAATTTATAAATAAAAAATTAAAATACTAAAATATTTAATTTTGCAAAAAAAGTTTTTTGAGATATCCAGCGTAAAAATAATAAGTCTGGCAAAAGTCTGGTCAAGTCTGGCCAAGTTTGGCTAAGTCTGGCTAAGTCTGGCTCATGATCGTGTTCCAGACTTCCCTTTTTTTAACGGTAGTTTGGCTGTGCATTCTCCTGCTAGACTACCAAAGTCTGGAATGCTATCTTTTAAAAAACGTTAAATTTTGAACACAAGTCTGGCGATCCATTTTCTTACCAGATTAATAAAGTCTGACATATTATTTTTCAATATAAGTTAAATTTTGACACCCAAATTTGTGTTCAGTATCTAAATATGACAAAAATTTTGTGTGCCAGACTTTGTTAGTCTTGGATGCCAGATTTTGTTAGTCTGGAATGAATATGGATTGCCAGAATTGTGTTCAGTATCTAAATTTGACACAAGTATTGTGTGCCAGAATTCATTAGTCTGGAAGGAGTATGGGCCACCAGAGTAAAGACAGTCTGGAACTCGATCATGAGCCAGACTTAGCCAGACTTTGTGTCCAGTCTTAACCAGACTTTTACCAGATTTACCAGACATTCAGTAGATTATAGTTTTTTCTATGCGAGATTGAAAAAGAAATACTATATTTTTTGTATTGCCTTGAATACAGAATTATTATTAATAAATAAGATTAATTATATATTATTGTTAATTATAAAAACACATAAAAAATGTTATTTATTGAATTCTCAGAGACTGTTATTAATAATATTTATATATATAAATTATTTATATGTATGAATTTATAATTATAATTTATAATAAATAAATTATAATTTATATGAATATACACCTTTCACAGACAATGTCTACATTTTTCAATATATATATATCAAATATATTGTATTATTACATATTTTTATTTACCTTCTCTACATTAAACTAAAATAAAAAAATTAAATTATATTAAACTATACTTTCACCAATCCATTTACACCGATGATCATTAAACACAAAAATTCCCTTAATATAAAATGAGGTTTCCAAACCAACTTTTATTTATATAACAAATATTAATTCATCACATAAAAAGGACTGCTGAAAAAAAATACAAATGTTTACATTCATCTGTGTTTCTTTCATAACAATAAACTATATTGTAAAGTTATTGTTATTTTTCCAAAAAAAGAGTATACCTTTTAAAAGGTGTCATAATTTTTATTAAAAAAATTAATCAATAAAATCTTGTTAATTTTTAATATTTGAAATAAACATATTTTTATAATTATAAATATTTTTCCATAAAAAACTTCAATTAGCAAATTTCATTTAATTTTGAACAATTTAAAACTATATAACATTCTCTCTAAAGAAACCAATTGGACTGTCTGAACGCAGCTTTCGAAACATATTATATATATATATTCGCATAAACACAGCGAATGTTCACTTTTTTCAGATCCACATTCGTAAATCTTTTAATCTCGGGTTAGCGAATGCCGAACCTAACCCGGACAATTGTTGGTACAATCACGGGTCGTGATGATGGCGCATGGCCGATGATGCGGCAAAAAAACAATTTCGCTGCGTTGTTTCGTCCGCGGACAATCCCGTGGCATCCTTCGGCTCCTCCGCGCTCAATTATTGATCCTGAAAGCGAGCGAGCGTGTGGCACGGCTCAGCAGCTGAGTATAATTTTCGCACCCTTGCAAGAAGTCGTGGAAATCATCCCCACGCGGCATTCATTTGACTCGTCGCCGCACGAACTCCTCCCCCTGCCGCGCGCCGCCATCCAAATTATGTCCGTTTGTCCGCAAATTCCGTACCAATCGGCCGCATCAAGGTGGCTGTTACGGCGGATCGGGATAACGAGATCCCGAGATGGAATTATCGTTTCCTCGTTAGATCCACTTTGCACGATATCCGAGGGGACGCCAACACCGCCGGAAGTTGCATTGACCGTTCAAGACTTATCGCGACACGGAAGTCTGCCGAAGACATTTCGATTAAGCTCGCCGCGGGAAACCGATAGATTTCTTTTGTCTTTTTTTTCCCATTTTTCTCACATTTTTCCACGTGTCAACCTTTGAACGTATACGAACGTGCTTTGTCGATGATTTTATAAAGATTGTTATTTTGTTTGACATTTCGGAGAGATTCAATCGCCGATACCGCTTTGTCAAGTGGGGACAAATATTAAATTCATCGATTCGATTCTAGCTACGTCGAATTATTGCAATGTCTGTTCAATGATTCAGGAAATTCGTGATAGATTCTTTTGCTTTGATAAGAATCAATGGGTTTTATAGATTACTGGTGTTTGAACTTAACAGATTGTATGTGGGATTTTGGAGCACGTTGCGAAAAGAACCTTTTTCTCATTCAAGACAATGTAGGTAAAATCATGTTAGAATTTAAGTGTGCGTTACTAAAAACTGTAAAAAATAGTTGGAAGAACATTTTATTTTCTTATAGAAAGCTCTATGCCAGCTTCTTTATACTCTTACAACATATTTCTTTTAGCTCCAAACTGTATTCATTTTAAAAAATGCTAAAAAAGACATTAAATTTATATAAACGTGTGGAATAAAAAAGAAAGCGTATAGGTTCTGGCGTGGAAATGAATACTATGACATAAGAATGGCATGAGGCTGAATTGTAATCGCGAGCCAACCATATGCCATACTATTGCCATACTTATGTCTCCTTGCGCAAGTCGTATGCCAATTGTTTGAATTTTTTCCTGTTGCTGCCAGCCTAACGCCATGCTCTATAGCGTATCCCACATAGAAATAACTAATCTGGCGCAAGTTTGGATAAGTTTGGCAAAAGTCTGGCATCCTATACTCTTGCCAGACTAATGAAGTCTGGTACACAATGTTCTTGTTGTATTAAGATACTGAACGCTAATCTAGCGATCCAGATTTATACCAGACTAACGAAGTTTGGCAAAAGTATGTACTGCCAGACATAAGTAGTCTGGTAAGAGTATAGACAGCCAGACTAACGTTCAAAAAAAGAAAGTTTGAAACTCGATCATAAGCAAGATTCGGCCAGATTTAGCCACACTTGGCCAGACTTTTACCATACTTATTTTTTCTACGCGAGATGCCATACATGTCATAAAAATGTGTATAACAATTTACAATAACCGTGGCTAATAATAATTTATGAACAATTTCTCACTCGATTAATAAATTAATCAATTAATAAATACCATTAAATATAATAAAAAGAAATCTATTTCATTTTTTGTAGTATGATTGAATGCAGAAAAGTGAGTTTAAATAATGAGTTAAATTCAGTTTTTCAATCTCAAGTAAGAATATTGATTTTTAATATTAACCAATTCTCGTCGACCTAAGAAATTTGTATGAAAATTCAATGGCAACGCGTATTCATCTCACTTATATTTGCAAATACACTCATCGAAAAATGAAACTAGACGTTCATTATTTCGCATTGTAGGCTGACATGATAGAATCAATAATAACGCTTACAAAGTAAGACTTGAAACCTTGATACACTCAATCTTTTTATTGCACAGACAGATCTGACGTCGACCTAAATTTAATTTTCATGCTTTTGAATCGAATTTAAGTATTATATATTTATTTTTGTTTGTTAATAAACGTTATAATTAATTAATTTTGGAAATTTGAATTCAAAAAATATATTAAAAAGTATTATATTTAATTTAATTTTGTTGTCAGAAAGAAAAAATAAGGTAAGCAATATAAAAATATATAAAAAATAAATAAACTTTCTTATAAAATAAATTCATGATATTATATTTGAAAATTGCAATTGAAATTTTATGAAAAATGATATTATTATTTTCAATTTGATGATAAATTATTATCATTAAAAATTAAATAAAAAACTTCAATACATGGATTGCATTACATTTATGGCGCATATACAATACATATGCAACATTTATTATCACAGTATAATTTCCAAAATTGTCCAAATGTTTGTAAAAACATCTTATATGAAACATTATTTTTACATAAAACTGTCCTCGAATTACCTTCATTATCCGAAACAACTTTGCACATTAAAATTCCAAAACCTGTTAAACTATTCTAATCCATAATCCTAAATACCCTCATTACCCCACCCGTCACCCTGACCGTCATTCTATTTTCTCTGTTCGTCGTATTATAATGAAAACAAGTTTTCTGAGTTGAATAAATTATATATAATACGTAATATATAACATGATATAAGTATTTTATTGAAAATACTGAGTTATAATTATACTAACAATTCAAAATAATAAACAAAAAATAAATAATAAACTAAATTTCTTTTAAATGATATCAAGTACATTTACCCTTATTCAATATAAAAAATTACATAATTTAAATTCAAAGAATCTTTATATATCATATAAAATTTCGTTACAACGTAAAAGCTTTACTATAGTTAAATAAAAAAAAAATGATACTAAAAGTTAAATTTCTTAATTAATATACAAATGCCAAAATTCTTAAACAGACCTAAACAGCCAAAAGTTGATGTTAGCATATGAAAAGCTCCGCAACTTTTGAGCCAAATCCAAATGGAATTCTTATACAAATAACCATAATCATAGCTGATAAACAATAACCAAAAACGGATTAATGTAAGAAAGACGAAGACAATGAATAGTCAACGAAGTGATCAGCGCTTTAGTGAAAGACCCTCGAAAAGTGGCGTTTTGGCGTAGTATATACACATTATTTACACGCGAATAAAAAAACAATCCAAACAAAAAACTCGGGCACAAAGAAGAAATGCAAAAAGATCGCTTAGATGAATGACTGATACGATACAATATAAAGACTACAAAGAGTCCTACGAGATAAAAATCCAGGTTTGGCTGTGCGGAACCTAGGTTCACGCGCGGGAGGTTATAGGGAGGGGGGGAAAGATTGCACGACGAAGTCGTAGGTGGCGGCACACAAATACGGATAGGGCAGAAAGTAAGGGAAAATGGAAGGAGCGAATGAGAAAGGAGAAGGAGCGCTCGTTGAATTGCGTACAAAAATATCCCGTTAACGATTACCGCGCCTCAGCCACCCCCTGGCTCGTTATATTGTGTCCCCTTTCACGGCAAACTTAGAAACAAAAGACGGGCACGGCGGCGCCGCGTGATTGGCCGGCGGGTCGCGGCCCGTCGCGCTGATTGGCCCACGGAACCGCACCCACCCTGCAATGGCCGTTTTGTTGGTAGCTACCGTAGCTACGTACGCGCCAGTTCGCAGCGTAATAGCGGTCGCGCGCACCCCAGCCGACTGCCGTGCGAGCCCTCCGGCGGGAAAACCCCGCTACAGCTCTACCCGATTATATCAAAATATAATTACTACGCTTCGCTGCCACGACGTTTACCTACGAGGCCGCCACTTACTTGCCTCTGACGTGACCGAGGGGCACAAACAACGTCCAGCGATAAACGATCGCGGCACGCATTTTTTGTCCTCGTTCGTCCGCTGTTTGACGACGCTGGACAACGGTCAGCGCGCCCGTCCGAGCGAGGACGGCTTGGCCACCCTAACTTGGCTGGACGTTTCTCCGCGGATTTTATTTCTCTCCCCATTGGGTCGACGGTAATCTGCACTTGGATAAAAGTATACATAGTTGCTGTCGAGCTTATTCCTTTATTTGCTTATTTAAACTAAATAAAGAATGCTCAAGAGTCTATTCGCATGAAGAAAAGTATAGTATAATGGGTTTTTCTATATACGTTTAAGTATAGAGAGTCAAATTTAAATAATAACATTTGATTAGTATAGTTTATTATAAATTACTTTGCTGTATGATTAGTCTTTGATTTATATATTAATTATTTGGAAAGTTATTCAGCCTTTAATTAATTTGTTTTATTTAATTTTTAGGTATAGTTTATAATTATTTATAATTTTTGTGGAGGAGTAATATTGAAATCGATTGGGCATATATTGTACAATTATATAAGTGTACCAAAAATCATTATCTAATTATATTTACAAAAGGTTATTATAGTAAAATATTTTATATTTTAATATATTTAATTTCTATCAAACCGCGTAGAAATTAACAGTTCGGCGAGCCAATCATATGCCATATTATTGCCCGATTTATGCTAGCTTCATGCCACACTGTAAAGTAAGGGATTGTCATAAAAATATTAAAATAATTAAATCTCATTGAATATGAATTACATTTATGTAAATCTATACAAATTTGTATTTTTGCAATTATATCTTAAACGTATATATTTGTGAAATTATTTTTATTTCACATTTACCAAGCATAAGTTAATTAAATTATAAATTATATATATTTATTCTTCTAAACATAATTTCACTTTGATCTTCTATTATATTTATTATAAATGTATGTAGTACTGAAATATATAATTTGTTCAAATCATTTTGTTTTCTTCTAAAATTTGAGTAAATTAACTCCTATTTATATATTAACAGTAATAACAAAAGCTTTTAATAAACATAATTCAATCTAAGAATATTTTATATTTACCACCTATATATAGGTATATTAATTTCTTATTCAATATATATATATGCTTACTATAGCATAATTTTTACTTGAAATATTTGCACACGTTTATTTTATGAAATTATGTTAAGCCATTGCTAGTAAATTTTGAAATAAATGATATATTCCAAATTATGCAAATATACATTAGTGTATAGTAAGGATAAATAGATAATTTGATTACTGATTTACCAGATGAGGTATAATATTATAAATTTAATTACTGACACTATCTTATTGGTTTTCTAGGAGAGTATGCTGCAGTTGTTCTACACTTTGAGAGAACATTTGCAGAAATTTAATGAAGGAAAATTAAATGGAAATATGGCACTTATAATAGTAAGCTTCACGGTAAAATGAATTTAATATTCAAATAGAATATAATGTTTAAAGAATATATATCACATATAAGACAAATAACGCATTGTGTGTTATATAGCAAAGAAAAATTCATTATATCATTTTATATATTTATATTAAAATGGACTGTAGTTCTTAAACATATATTATCCAAAAGTTTCAAGTGTAACAAACTAAAAAATATAATAATTTTTATTGATGACATTTGTAATATAATTATCAAATTTGTAAATTAAAAATAAATCAATTTATATATTAATTTAAATAACACATTGTACGCGTTTCTACAATTATGATATATTATTTAAACAAAACTTCCCTATTGTTATATGATAACAATAATGAAACTATAAACAATAATAATAATTCATCAAAAATATATACCATAATAATAATGCTTGTTAAACAGAAGTAATTAATTTGATTTATTTACCAACAATTTTTCTCAATTACTCATCATACCGATAAAATTATTTTAATTTAAAATAACAATCATGCATCATTATAATTTTATAAAATAATGTAATTGTATTATCATTTGCAAATCATCTTTCCATGAAACATTATGAATTATTATATTTAAGTATATTATTTACCTTTCATTATTAAATAAATTATAACAAAAAGTACACACATAAAAATATTCAATTTCATTATGTACTCTAATAAGCTTTGTTTTACTTTCTTCAATCTTTGATATGACTTTATAATAATTATATTTCCAACAATTTATTTTTGCATTAAATTTTGAAATTAAAGATAACATCAATAATATAGACAAAGTTGTCTAAGGTAGGACAATACATGAGCACAGTATGTATCAAATTACCTGTATCCTATCTTCAGGAAGGTCGGTCCTCATGCTGAGCATTTCTCGGGCGTAGACGTCAGGATAATGGGCTTCCTTAAAGGCTGCCTCCAGTTCCTCCAGCTGCTGTGACGTGAAGATCGTCCTGGAGCAACAACCACATGAACCTAGTTATATGCCATTACAGTTTTGCTCCTAAGTCTAACCCTATAAACCTCATCTATTCTTCAATAACTTTCTCGTATATTCACAACTTATTGCAATTATATATATATAATATTTATCAACCTGAAAAATAAAACAAAATAACTGAAATAAAAGGTATACAATGAGAACGAAAAAAATGTTAAATTCATCTAATAAAACAAAAGTTACTCTAACATGTCCTCAATCCATCTACAACTTAAACAAAGCATTTTTAAAATTTCAAATTAATTAAATAATAATTACAAAATTTGAAGTTAACCCAAACGAGAACTCGCGAATAATTGTGAACTACTTTACATTCGAGTTTAACAATAAATTCGCGCGAAATTATTATACGTTAATTAATTGTGATAGTCGATGATACGAATGTCTCATTACGCAATACAATAATTTGCATGAGAGAGTCGCGTAATTAGTACACAGCCGGTGAATTAATGCAACTCGTATAATTGAATCACGTGACATTCAAGCGCCCGCGATTACAATGAATTTATAATTGGACTCGAAATATGAAAATTGATAAGTTGATATGGACTGCGCCATAATTGCAGTCACGCTGAATTAACGAATAAAATTTGCGCGAGACATCCAATTAGTGACAAGTTGACGGGCTTGTCGGTTGCTGCCAACGGACATCTGCCAGTTCCGAGTCATTCTGGCATTTTTTTTCTTTTTTACGAGTCATTTCCTGAACTATCTTTATAATATTATATTGATCCGTCGTTGCAATTTTCGGGGCCGAAATACTATAATACAAAGAAATCGACGTTTCATCAACGCAAACACGCGCGAACCGCTGTAAAAAGAACCAAGAATTTCAGACCGATAATTAATTCTTCCAGCGAATCGTTCGAAGTTTATATGTTGATTAATTAATTCGCTTTGAGCCGCATGATACTGTTGTGCGCTCGCGTTACTATGCCGTATTTTGCACAAACCTAAAAGTGATGTAATTTCATCTGTAATTTCCACTAATCAACTGCGTGTAAACGTAGACGGATAATGGATGTTGTGTGATAAATAATAAGAATGGTTACGTTTTCCAAAAACTCAACTTATTCATAAAAGTGGGATTTGTAAAGAAGTAATCAATAATTAATTTATTAATAGCATGTGATAAATATATTTTGCATTAATATGATTTAATTAAAACAAAAAAAAATATTTAATATATGGTATAGAGTATTATTATAAATTATACAGTGTAATTAATTAACCGAATTTATATAAATGATTGTTAAGTATAAAACCGGAAGTTGAAACTAAAAATTTTTCGTTGAAAATGATATTTTAATAAAATATTAAGTTAATATTTGTATATATATAAATACCCTCGTATATAAATAAATAGAATGGTATAAGGGTGGATTATAATCGCAAGCCAGCCATATGCCATACTATTGCCAGAGATAGGCCAGCCTGATGCTATACAATAAAATATAGCGTTAGGTTAGCAAAAATAAGAAAAAATTCAAACAATATGACACACGACTCACGAAAGCGGGCATTAATATGGCAATAGCATGGCATGCGGTTGACTACGATTCAGCGATTACGATCCAGCCTTATGCCATACTTATGCCATAATATTCTATATTTCACGCACAGATAATTCTTTTTAAAAAAGTCTGACTGTAAAAGAATTAAAACGTTCCATTCAAATTTATTAACTCGCGAACGTTAATAAAAATTTATATTTCTTTCCTCGAAGTTTTTTCTTTCGTCGAAATTAATCTGTGTAAATTAAATGGCATTGAAAACTGAAAATGTTTACTTTTCATCGTCCCTCGAGTATTACAAAAAAAGCAAAATATTTTAGTAATTTAATAAATTATAAAATTAAAACTATCACTATAGAGCTATGAACGATATTTTTTAATTGCATATTGATGTATTTCCTAGTATTTTTTAAAAATAATTAATTTCTATAAACTATTATAATACTCTCTGTAACACAGTATAAAAAACACTGACATATAAAACTTGAAAGAAATAAACAAAGATAAAACGAGTGACATTGTATCTTTCTTTATTTATTCCACGTACGTGTTTATGTATGTTCAGTGTTTTTATTGTTGCATTCAAAATTAGACTGTAGAGAAGCTAACTAATATTGGTAAATGTAATTATTAGCTATATCATCTCCCTCAACAGGGTTGTTTAATAATGAAATAATAATAAATATAATAAAGTCAATGTAAAATTTTATTTTATGTTTGTGAAATAGACGAACTGTTTTAGCAAAATTGATATGTCTCGTCGCATTGCACAGTAAATGTTTATTGAAACTTTTTCTTTAGAAATTATAAGTAAATAATTGTAAATAATTTTATTCTCTTTTGCATGAACATGTTATTTCAGTAACGTAAAAGTTCACCGACATTCGTAATGGACGTGCGATTTCCCACAAAATATGAGTTTCACCTTCTATTTGAAGGATAGATATAAGATAAATTTAATTAATCCAATATTATATAAGTAAAAAATATATACTCAACCTAATATTAGTATATGGTACACAAGAGTGAATAATCCAAAATATAATATTATTTACCTTCTTTAGCAAATTCAGTTGTAACAACTATAATATATCTGATTTTTATGTAACTTTTTTTAATAATAGCATTAATAGTGGCATATTATTTAAAGAGTGTAAATAGAATTATGATAAACATGTTTTGTTTCTGCAAAAAATTACACTAATAAATGAAACACATTTTATGATTAAACAGAAAAACTAGTAAAGTATATGATTATGTTTATAGTGCTTTGTTTAGTTTAAACTCTAAAATTCACCTTCTATTGACATATGTATCACATTAAAAAAAGTCGCAATGTTGCTACGGCAGGCCTACCTCAGTCATTGTCACTCACTACAGATTTATAGTTTCCATTGTAACAATTATCGACTGTAGATGGCGATTGTGTGCTAGCGCGGGATTATTATACAACAGAAATATTAGATAATAAAAAAAAATAATACTTTATATAAATAAAAAAATGAACTTTTAGTAGGAAAAATTATATCAATATAAAAAAATTAAACACAACCCAAAAACATTTCTTAATAATTAATATTAAATATTTTAACCGCACTTAGCGCCTCTAGTGGCAACTGGGACAATTAAAGTTCGCGTTACTGCTCTCATTAGATTTTCGAAGTTGGATAGTCCTGTTGTGTGCTAATTTTGCAAAATATATATACAAGTGATAATTATTTAATTTTTTGTGTAATAAAATATGTTAGATTGAATTTTTGTGTGATGAAATGTGTTAGAGACTGTTCTACAAAAAAATTTGGAGAAATTGTTCCTGATTTAACTACGGAGAAAATGTATGTAACATCCTATTTTTACATAGATATTTAATGTTATACGTAGTTACTTTATTTCAAAAAAATTAAATAAACAAAATGCAAAATTAATTTACACAAATTATTAATATTAATTATTATTTTTAATCGTTATTCATAATTTTCAATTATGACGATGCTTTGGTTTTATGTATTTTCTAAAAAATGTTTTAATCAAAATTTTATCTTATACATTTCTTATATATATTTATGTCTTTCTACTACTTTCAAATTATTTTTTAATTAGTAACGTAACAAATAAAATATTGAATATATTCCATTTAAAATTATATTTACAAATCTTGATATATTTAATAGATTACAAAAATAGTTCTAAATTTAGATCAATTCTTGGAAAACAAATTCATAGAAATATTACGACTGAAATTTATGCCATAATGTCTAAAATATACATATTCAGTGAAAAGCTATATTATTTAGAATACAAATGAGATATATTTTTTTAAACATTAATATTATTTTGTCACAATAAAATAAAAAGTTCGTAATAAAATGTTGTTTATATATGTACTGAATATTTTGTGAAAACTGGATATATATAATGTTTTGAACGTCAAATTATTTTACAATGAGATAAAATAACGGACAATATATGGTTTTAAATTTTGGCTTTAAAATAATATTTTTTTATTATTTAAAAATAATAGAAAATGAAATAGATAAGTTTTTATTATCAATTTTAAAATGCTAAATGGAGTTGAAGTACCTATTAAAACTTTATTAAATGTATAAAATATATTTTTTTTCTTTTACATACACAAATATAATATAAGTTAAAGAAAGTCTATAGAATAACTAATTAATTTAATATTAATTAAATCTGGTTACCATTACCGGAATCCCTAGTAGACATTTTAAACTGGCTAAAAAATGGCCCTGACAGGGATGCCCTGTGACCCTATCGGGCCCTAAGATGGTATCCAGCTCAGGCGCTATATGCGCATGTAATGGCGGGCGAAGGTTAGGCTGCGATCCAAGTATAACGTCGTGCGTCAGATGGCCCCGGCGAGAACAAGGTACCTAATCGGGGCCATACCGAGGCCCGGAGTTACACCTCGCTCGCAGCCAGATCTATTTTTATTAGAGCAGAAGTATTATATATAAAATTATTTACTAAGTTATAAGTAAAATTTTTATTGAAAGCACATACTTTGATAAATGTTTTTCACATGGAAACCTTGTCGGGGCCTCTTCAGGATTCCACGTTATAACCAAAACAATCTCCTGACGTGGTAGTACTTGTTACAACCTGACAAGGCCCTCACTTGAATAGCTCTTTCTATAAAAATATATATTTCATAAAATGGTATGCCTGTTCGGGGCCATCCCAGCACCCGCCATTACATGCAGCATCGGGGCCCGGTGTTGCTAGCCCGATTAAAGCCCGATCAAAATATCATTTACAATACTCAGTTTAGGTTTCCTTTTAAGGCCCTTTCATGGGCCAGATCGGGAAACCCTGTTTTCAGGCATTCACTCTCCGTCCTCACCAGGGCCACGAGATTGACGTGGAATGCCCGATTGAATATCTATTAGGGATATTTGGTGATAATAACAAAATATATATATTGCGTTATTATCACTTGTGATAATAACAGACTGGTGGTGTTGTGAGCACCACCTTATTTCAGTAATTACATCGATTAAATTTATCGTTATTTGACAGCCGATACAACATAATCTCTTATACTGTTTTAAAAACATTACTGCGACTCCCGGTTACGGTAACCAGATTCAGCTTAATATTAACAAAATATTTTTGTGATATTAACAAAATTAAACTACAAGAATATTATTGTATAAATAACTTGAAACATAGATCGAACAAATTTGTTTCTTTAAATTTAAACAAAAAATGGATAAAATGAATCATATTTTTTAAATTTTATTTTTCCCCACGCGGGTACTATACTTTTATATTTTATTAATTAGGCCATTTTATGAAAATCTCATTCATCATTTTGTGAAAAAATCAATAAAACTGTTTGTTTTGAAAGTTTAAAATCTAAATAGATTAAAATTTAAATAAAATAATCTAACTCTAATTAATCTAATTATTTATTAAGCGTAAACAAGTGTAAATTATATTATTATTGAAACAACTTTTCACAGAACGCCCAACTTTATTCAAAAATTGTTTTCATTTTGCATTCAAACCTTGCCGGGATTCGAAATTACTCATCTAAATAATTAAATAAAAAACTCGCCACAACTTTCAAGACATTTACTTAAATATAAATGAGATGAAATCTAGTAAAACCCGAGAAAAAAGAGCGATGCGCGGTAATGTGTGTCATACGATTCTTTTAACGCAGTAATTTCGTTTAGTGGTTGAAAATCGCCGCGGAATGTTTCTGTCCGCGCGAAATTCTCCTCTTTCTTTTAAAATTAGTTATGTAACCTCGGCAGCGCCGTATTTTAAAGTCGCGCGACGTCTTTTTCATAATTTGCATAAATGAGGGAATGATACAATGCGCGATACTCGTGGCTGCGCGCTCGACAATTTTTCTACACTCCACGCCGCTTTCCTTTAGCAAGTAGCAATTGTACAAAAATACAAGTTTCAAAAGGAAGCTCGAAATGGCGCTTGTGACGGAATAAGCGCGAGTTTTAATCGCGTCAACAAAAGTATGCAAAAACCTGCGCGATCTTAATTCTTTTCAACAGGAATTTCATGGTCTGATTTTTAACTTTTCCGGTCTTTTTTTGTAAGAATTCGCATCTCGGCAAACAAAAATATTGTCATCGAGATTTGAATTCGATTAAAATCGTTTGCCGGAGTGAAATAAATATAACTTTTTATAGAAACTTACCTATGACGGCGCTTTTTCTTTTTCTTTTTATTGAAGTTTGTGAGCCCGTCGACGGAAAAGTCTTTGCCGGATTCAATGTTGTGATTGCAACCTGCAAATAATTAGAAAAGTCCAATTAAACAAACGTTTCCGTCTACGCAGAAAAGTCAAACAGGCGACTCGATGGAGTCGCTCGTAAATTAATATGCCCTCGTGAAAATCCGTCTAATTTAATTTTCCGCCGCTCGAAATTAACGCGAAAAAGGCACCGTCAAAGCAACGACGCCGCGACCGACATACGCGTCGATCGATTGTGCATTAACATTTAGAGGCCGCCAACCCGCGCGGACTTAGCGCCAGCTCGGAGTCTAATTACGACTGTACACTAAAGGTTTTACGAGATATGTAATTACACGTCAGTCTCTCCGCTAATTTGACTTTGAGCGCGCAATCGTTAGATGCAGACGAACGCTTTTTTATGCCGCGAGTGCATTTTTTGGCCTGCGGGGCATGCGCGTGACTATGGCCGTCGGAACGGCAGCCGAGAAAACAATGGTACTAC
>JABFPK010000047.1:11754-22567 GCA_022817445.1 Habroteleia sp. ZL-2020
TTCTAAGCAAATATAATTAATATCATTTGTATATAAATGATAAATGATAGATTTTGTTGAAATGAATCAAATGATTTTTATATGATAAATAAAAAACTAAAATTGTTTATGTATTATGATAATTTAACTTATATTTTTAATATAATAATTACAATTTATAATGCATATACTTAAACAATGGTAACAAACCTTTTTTTAAAGAGAATATAATATTTGTAAATGAATTGTTACCTTGAAATAAGGACTAGCAGCAGCTAAAATGACTTTGTGTGCATGAAATAATTCAGATCCAACTTCAAGGACGACATCGGTAAGCATGTGATGACTTCGCATCATAAACATCATTTTCATGGCTTCTTTGACATAGTTGGCCATGCAAAATGTCATATCTCCGATGTCTCCATGCTTCTCTGTGTTTAATGATATTTCCAAATCATTTTCGTCATTCAAGGATATCAGGGATCCGATGTCAGTCAGACTATCCTTTACCCCTTTTTTTTGTGAATAACACTCTTCGTCGTCCATGAAAAAAATCTGTAAATAAAAAGTTGTAAATTTTAAAATGGTAATTTTACTTTGTTTTTAAAGTATAAAAATATTTGAAATAAAACTGATAAAAGTAACTTAACGAACGGTATAATGAAATAAGAAAATGATAATAAACTGAAATGTCATTGTGTACTTAATAGTGAAAATATAACCTATAATAATATGTTATAATTATATATCATTTAATGACATTAAAAAATAGTACATATTAGTATAAAGAAATCACCTAATATTAAAACGTATTTTTAAAGTTTGAAAATAATCATACACATTACATTTTTATCATTTAATTTTTTTATACAATGTTGTTTAATGACAAAGCATTTTTATATAAAGTGCATAAAATACTAATAACATTTTTATTTAAAATAATGTAAATATTGATTGTTTTATCATTTAAAATTCAGTAGATAAAAAATGAGTAGGAGAGTAATTTTTTAATATGTTCATTACATCTATTTTATTAATTTGCTAAAATAAAATGGTATTTCAAATTAAATTTGTGTTTTATAAAAGATAGTATTAATTTACTCACCTGTGGAGAGTTGGACTTCGTAAAATAAAAATGATGTATATAGATATATGTATATATATATATATATATATATATTGGAATAGCCTAACAAATACGACTAGCAAATTTAATTGAATAAATATCAATTCATTTAGAATATAAATGAAATACTAATAAATGACACCTCAAATCATAACATAATGTTTATATGTTTAAACAAAATTTTCAATTTGTTCTATCTTTGCAAGTATCATTATAAAAAACATGTATAATTACGTTAGAATGTTATGACATCATAATGATAAAATTTTGTTTATGTGATATAATTGAAGTAAAACATTTGCATTTTTAAAGAAAACTCTTGATCACTTCAAAGCAACAATGATAAGTATAAAATAAGAGGACACATTTTTAATCACAGTATTTGACGGAGAGTACGGACAAATTTTAGTACATATATTGTAAACTTTAACATTGTTAGTAAGATAAGTGTCAATTTCTTATCTTCTATTAGTCCTATCAGCCTGTGTATGTGACTTAACGTCATATACTCATAAGTTTTGTCTTTTATGTTATGACTAGAACACTATAGAGGGCGAAGTATGGTTCCAATCGTTCCGACTAATATGAAAATCACTTTGCATTTTGCATTTACTGTATGAGAATGCAGATCATGATCAAATATTATTTTGTTCCAAAAGAAGAAATTTTGTTCCAAAAAATCAAAAATAATGCAGAATAGCCATTAGTTTTCATTAAATTACAACATTATATTTACATAGTAAACGTATGACATCACAAAACACATTTTTTTAAATACATTTTCTAAACAGAATAAATTGAAAACACGCTAAATTGACACACTAACATACTGAATGACTTCTTTATATATTTAATCAGATAATTTAATATTGCATAATTTCTTACCAATTTTTCTTTACAAAAACATCGTCGGTAAATAAGAAAGATTTCGATTTTATCGGCATACGTTATATCAATTGTTATAGAATTGTTCTTTGTAATTTCTGTATTTATTTATAAATAATCAATTATCACACGTTATATGATATATATAGTAATACACTTTTAAAATAACAACTTTCGTCAACTATAATAAGTATTTTAGAAGATAAATAACTTAAAAAAATAACATTTTACAATAAATATAATATTTATATAATTTTTTAAAAGAATAATAATAATTATTATTATTTTAATAATTTTATATTCATGTTAAAACATTTATGTTTCTTATATAAGTATTTATTTTTATTTATTATTTGGAAATACAATCGTTTAAAGTACATAAAAAAGTAAATAAAAACGCCCCTATATTCAAATTTAATTTCAATCATAATTAATAAAAAGTATTGGAATAATGTGTTATTATATTATTAATAAATTCAATGACAAAATAAGTATATATATATATGTATGTTCATTATACAAATTATTATACTTTTTCATTTGTCAAACTGCAGTTGTTTGATAGGTGCTACCAACTAGCGGAGAATTAGAGTTGTTAAAGTAATTTAAATGAGAAGCACGAAAAAATGTAAAGTGATGATTATAATAAAAAATTATTGTTTTTGGGTTAGTAATATTTGCATAGTTTACATTAAATATTCATATTTCAAACATTTTTAATAGTTGATATATATTAGCAAAATAGAAAAAGCTTTAAATAACCCTAATAGAAGATAATAAAAATATGCCTGAAATATGAAGAGATGTGATGTTAGAAAAGATTTTTAAACAGTTACTTTAATAGAATCTGGTTAAAGATTTTAGTTTTAGGATATAATCAGTACCCGTTAAGAATAATATATATACTTCTCATGCATCTCATATATACTTAAGCACAGATGTGACACTTTCGGTCTTATTTTATTATTTTATCAACATTTGTAGACCCTCGAAAGAGTGAAAATATAGACTATAATATTTTAAAAAAATATTTATATATATTTTTTTGTCGATCAGATGCACATGAAAAATTAAATGAATTTTTGA
Organism: Habroteleia sp. ZL-2020; assembly: GCA_022817445.1. NCBI lineage: Eukaryota > Metazoa > Arthropoda > Insecta > Hymenoptera > Scelionidae > Habroteleia > Habroteleia sp. ZL-2020. The sequence continues at coordinate 14,831 of JABFPK010000047.1, forward strand.
AAAAATGTACAAACAATTAAGCATTTTTAGTTATCTGTTGTTATTTTTTGTTTTTTTTTTGAAATTAGAGAGAGAGAGAGATTTATATAAAATAACGATTGAAAATAAGGAAAATAATATAACTTTGATTATTACATAGATAATCTGTTATATTTTTAAACCTTTTTTGTAATCTTTCCGGGGAAAGTTCGATATTTATGATTTTCTAAAAAAAATCATCGTCAACTGTAAAATTTTTGGCATATAATAAGTTTTGTTCTCATGCATTAATAAAGTTTCCATTAGATTATTGAGTTGTCTGATTAGGTTTTAGTCAGACAATAGATAACACTACTTTAAAATCTTTATTTATGTTAGTTATTTTTGCGGTATAAATCTGTAACTTTATTTTTTTATTATTTATAATCATATATAAGTAATAATTATTATTTAAAGTAATTCTTGCAGCAACTCTAGGAATATTGTCTTCTCTTAGAAAAACTCAATGTTGAGTATTGGCATTCCTTGGAGGTTGTTCACGTTCTTCACTGTTTTAGGCTGATGCAGCAGGATAAATGATTAAATCAAAGTCATCACTTCAAACGCAGTGTTTTTACTTTTTTTAATCAATAGAGAGAGTATTTTCCCAAACGAGTTTTTCTTTTCATTCATTTTTTTCTCATATTTTTTTATATTTTGAGTTGAATTATTTATCTTTCAACCGTATGATTTTCTGAAATGAAATTTGTTTTTATTTATTTAATTTTTATTTTATTAATAATTTATAATCAAGCAATATTTTAATATAAAAAGCAATTTATTTATTTAATATTTTTAATTTAATATTTAATATTTTAATATTTTATTCAAGGTAAATGAGTATTATTATAATAAATTTATTATTAATTATGCTGATTCAAAATGTTTTTAAAGTTATCTAACGAAATATCACAGCGTGTGCTACTTTACCGAGTTCTTCTTATAACTATAATAAATTGACGGTATGAATAATGTGAATAATAAAATTATAAATGTATTAATTGTATTTTTTAACCATATATATAGTTTTTAAAATGATATAAGTTATTAGATGTGAAATATGTTAGTCAAAAAATTATATGCAAAAAGAGACATTAATGTTTATCTTATATGATAGATAATAATATTATTATATCAATTCTTAATATAATTTTTCTCTTCAAAATTTGATAAATTTATTTATGAAATCAAAACTATAATGTCTTATTGAATTTTTATTTTAAATATTATTTTAATGTGAATTATTAGTTTATTTATTCAAATTATAAGATAGCATAAATATAGTATATATACAATATTCGACACCTGGAAATTTTCATCATACACAATCCTGGAAAAGTTACTTGTTAAACATTTAACTTTTCACATTTTATTCATCCTTACACGCGTACAAAGTATACTAAAATTTTAAATGCAGCATATAAACTTAAACGCTTTTCCTTTATAAAAAAAATGATTTTATTGTTTTCAGTGTTTCAAATAAAAGTTTTGGATCTTTTATAATGCTATAAATAATCAAATTTTAAAATATATCAATTTGCAATACAATTAATTAACTTTAATCAATATTAAAAAATTTGCCTTGAATTGAAATGTAATAAAATTTGATAAATTTCTTTTGTTTGTGGTACAAAGTTACATTTACAAGGTATGATATTGTTAAATGAAAATTGGTATTATTTGACTTATTAAAAATAGTATATTTTTGCATTCGTGTGTGAGAAATATTGCAATGTTTAGTTTAAGTTAAAAAATGTAATTAATCTCGTTTTGTAAAATGCTTAATGTATATATACCATTGATAATACCGAAAACATTCTCAATTTTGTTTGTATGGCATAGTAAAAGTATTGCTTGTGTAATCAATTGCAATATATTTTAGAGGATAAAACAGTACAAGAAGGAGTTATCTGATAAGTCATTATCAAGGAAACACATGATCAGGTTAGGCATTTTAACCAATCAGTGTTTGTTTGACGAATTTCGTAAGTTCTTGCAATTTTATACTTCAAAGTAAATATTATTCTTTTTATTCTTAAGATATATCGATTAATTAAACAGGTTTAATGGAAATTTGACAATTTATTTAAAAATTCATTACGTTAAAATTAGTGGAATCAATTTATGTTTCACTGATTTGCGCGCACATCGAAAAATAAAAAATTATGTTTAAATTTAATATATAGAGTAATTACAATTGAAACATGACAATCCAAATATATATTGCAAAAAGACTTCATTGTAAATTTTAATTATTTTTAAAATGTATTTTTGTTTCCATATAATTTAAAATACGCATGTGATCACAAATAGTTTCAATTTCAATCCATTTTACGCATATACAATTTGAACTAAATGCTAGCAATTTTTTAAAATATATTTTCTGTTTTCGCGCGTTAAAAGAAAAACATATTTTCATTTAGGTAGCGATCGTTTGCCTTGTAAAACTTTGGTTATACGTTGCGGTTGTTATAATTCAATAATCGCAAAAATACGAGCATTGCGTGGATATGAGAATAATACATGTTATTAAATCTCGTTGTTATTTTGTTTTGTTGGGTGGGGTCAGCGATATGACGTCTTTGCAGAGGTTACGTGCATGGGGGTGAGGCACGATGGTCTTCTTTCATTTGCTGTCTCGGAGATAGCGCCACCAACTCATATCACAAAAATATTAAGCGCGTAAATTGCATTTTGATAACTTATACAGAAACATTGTTATCGTTATCATACGTTCGCGCATTTGACATCACTGCAGACAAAGACAGCTTTATATTTTCATCGTATGATTTTTTTCTGTCTTGCAAGAATAGACTCTTTACGCTCTTTATGTTCAGTTTGATGTGCCGATAGTATTAATCCGCGATAAATGACAATTTATTCACGCGAAACATACGTTTCGGCTTGTATGACTTGCGTCAAATTTGATCGAACGTAATTTTGTTCGGATCGCAAAATTTTTGGATAACCAAATACAATTTTAAGTAAACTAATGGCTTACAAACAAATAAAGTTCCATTTTATTCTCTTAAATTATATTTCGCGCAGGCAAATAACGCTTGAAAAAACAAAACAGAAGGATGGAAATAATTGCTGCCCAGATTTTTATATATGGATTAATTCAAAAAGCTAATGTTTTCCGTGTGCAATTTTCAACGCGCGTTTCGTTTGCGTTTCGGAATTTGTCTTTATTTATTTATTGAAAAAATAACACATAAAATTGTTCGTGGAATTTTGGTGTTTATTTAATAAAGTCGTAATTATTTATGACGTGTTAGTTGCGTTGTACCAAACAAATTCTGAATCATCAGTTTCGTGTAATGGAATTATTTGCTTACAAAAGTCGTTTTACTTGTTTTTGAATTAATTATGGGATCAGTGTGAAGCAAATATTCTTAAGTGTATGAAAACAAGTCTATTAGTATCAAATATCTGTAGCTGACACCGTTGACCTGCAGCCATGATAACATCTTCATACACTGGCCGTTATCGATAAAATTATTCGACGCGTTTCTAAATGAGCTAAGAAAAGAGCGACGTTAGATTCATATTCTGGAAAGTTCATATTTCTAAGAGCTTGGATTGAGTCGGAGTTGATTGCGCACTGCTGCAGATCGAAATGGCAAGGTGGGCCCGAACGCGTTTATTTTCACAGGCCCCGAACGTCAGCTTTCCGCAAGGAGAATTCGTATCAGCTGATTGCACGATGAAAAGAAATCGATGACGTTGCGAGGCTAAGAAATCCCCGCCACAGGTATAAATTAATGGGTGACCGCAACGAAGAGTACTTGTCAATTATGTCGAAATCACTTGCTGACTCGTCGCTCTTTGTTTGCAGGATTATCGGAGCAAGCGATTTATTTATGTGTTAATATCTTGATGCTGGTCAATGTGGGAAAACGCGAAAGAAATAAAACGTAATAGACTTGCTAAACCTATTTTGAAGAAGCGCTCATTTTAGGATTAACGTTAATGGAATATAACTTTATTCCACTGCAAAGATACTATATGTTTTAAATTACAAAAGACAAAAAGCTTTTAGGCCAAGCACTTTTTTTCTGCAAAATAAATAAATGTATGCATTTTTTCTTGTTTATAAATGTGTACATTATGTATACAAAATAATAATGTAAACATTACAAAATATTAGGCACATTTCCATATTTGATAAACGAAGTTGGTAAATATCAATATTTATATCGTTATTAAAATATATTGATTGATATATGACTATAGTCATATATGACAATAATATATCAATTAGGGTTATTATTTGACATAACTTCAAGTTTGGCTTCAAAGCGTTGACTTTGCAATTCTATAAATAGTGAACAATCAAAGCTGGCAATAACTCGTTATCAAATTTGTTGTCAAAATACGTTAAAATCAAAATTTTGTACGAGAAATCTTTACGGTAAAAATGGAAGAAGAAATGGCACGTGTAACCTGCGAAGAGAGGTGAAGGTGAAGAATGATAGTGATGTTTGGGTTAATAATAATAAGGGGAGGGTGAAGAAGATAAACATGCAAATGTATAATTAAGTTGAACTTAAAATTGATAATTTAATAATAGATAATTTAATTAATGTATTCTTAAAGTCGCGCATAAGTTACAGCGCCAATTATTTAGTTGTTGCTATATACCTTCTTCTACTTAACCGATAACTGTAAAAGAGAATTTGATTCTTGATTGCAATGGCAATTTCTATTACAATGTTGGTAAACCGTACAAAAATTCTAAATCGTTATCTTGATTGCAAGATTTCAATATCAGGAACCGCTATCAAATGCAATGTTTTTTCTTCGTGTTCCAATCCAATCCTTGATTCAAAATTGAACGTTAAATTAAACGTTATTATTGTGTTAAATTGTTTTGAAATTGATATGCACTGATAAGAGGCGCGGACGATGTAAAAGTACATTAAAATTGAAGATGACATTCGCAAAAAAGCATAATCGAGTCGACCCCCTGCGACGCGAGTGGCTATTCCATTGCGTCAATACACTTCGTTCGCAGAGATTTAAGAGGTTATCGCTATTTTTTAATTCTTTTGACCAAGATAAACTCCATATTTCCTCCAATCCACGCGCATTCTTATTTTCATATCATATCACTTTTATATGATACATTTTAGACTAGCGTATATTCTCCGATCCTGAATAAATAAAACATTATTCCGATGCATTTAAATTATTCACATAGGGAAAACTTAGATTAACTTGAATCAAAAATGGTTGACTACACTGCAAAAAAATGTTTGGAAATTTCAAGATATTTACCTAAAAAATTATATAAAATTTCAGTACTTGGGTTTTGAATAGAGTACTCGGGAAAATTTTTTAAACTTTTCAATATCTAGTTTTGAAAATTCAAAACTAATGCTATTTTGAATTTTTGTTGAAGTTTCAAAAGAAGTTTGAAAAGTTTTTGAAATTTCAAAATAATTTTCACATTTTATTTAGAAAATTGAAATTGAAACCTAATTTAAAATTTTGTTTGAAATTTCATAATAATTTAATATTTATTTTGAAAAGTCAAACTCATTTTAGACAATTCAATACGAGTATATTGAATTTTATATAACTCCGACTTCCTTAATTTTACTTCAAGATAAAATTTGAAGAAAAGTCGAGGAAAATTTGTGACACTGTATATCTAGCCGAAAAGTGGACTCATCACAATATCGAGCGTCAAATATTTTCGCAATTAATCTCGCTGCGTTTTTTGACCATTTCGATAAAGGCGGCAGTGTTTTTGGTTCTCAAAAAAAGAAACGAGCACGTGTGTTATTTAAATAAGCGCGCGTTTAAAAATAAGGAGGCAAAAAAAATGCCTGATGACCCATGAGCGCGCCGACTTTGGCCTATATGTGGCCTTGCGATGCGTATCAACTATCTCGCTGAATGACTCCGTGGAACAATACGCGGATAATTGAAAGTATTATTTTATCGGGGATAAGCTGCGCTACTTGACCCCCAAACGATTCCACTACATAATCAGTGCGACATATTTCAGCATATTGAAGCGGGCGAATTTTTAGCGCAACGCTTAATCACTCGGACAAAATGTTTGCTCTTTGGGTGCCGTTCCTCGTTTTATTTTCGGAGAGTGCACGCGCGACAAGTTCGACCGAACTCAAATAAAATTATAAAATTATCGCGGCACGTTACGCGCTTACGTCGAGTTGCCATTTTTTTGCACTCGAGTTATCAAATGATGACTTCACGCTTTGCTATTAGCGAGTTCAGGGACGAAGTGTGTCGATTCGCGAGGTCGCGCAAGACTGGGTTAGCAAACGATAACTCGAATCCATTTCGCGGTAATCGTCGCGTCGTTTATCTGTCCGGCAAGTAGGGATGATTTATGTTACGTGCCATTGTGCTAGAGTACGTTGTCGCGATTTAGATATCGATCATTCACCTCGAGCGACTTGCACCTTTTCAGAGTTTCGAATTTCGTCAGAACGCGCTGATAGTTACCACTCAAATTGTTCAGCACTTTTACACGTTGACAATTCCTTTGAGCATGAATTTATATGATCGTTGCAGCGGTTCGAGAACTGAATTCGTTTCGAAAATAGATTTAATTGTGTTTGATAGCATTAATTTTCCTGTTCACATTTCGATTTATGAGATTGATTTCCAATGATACACATTTGAAATTTTAGAAGGTTGTGTAAATATAATATTGAATACAGACATATGTTAAAAAATGTTCTTCTTCAAAATTTTTAAAATTCATAAAGTCAACAATTTGAATTCTGTAATTTTGTTTTTAGAGTTATTTTTATTGAAATAATGATTTATAAATAAACATATTTACAAAGCTGAAAATATGCTTCTTCAACGTTAGTCATTAAATGACAAAGTTTTGAATAATCTCATTCACAGTAAATTACAAATTTCACTGAAATATTCGATAATCGTAGCACATGCATTTAAAGAAGATTTTCCAAATGAAAGTGAAAATTATTTCGTTTGTTATAGGCTATAGGGATTATAGCCTCTGATTAAGCTCTTCTGCACTCATCGTTGCAGTTGTCAGTCATAAAGCATGCACTGCTATATGCTAATATTAGCGCTGCAACACGCTAACCGCGCTTCAAGCTTATTCTTGGCAAAGCCAGCTGTTTTAGCTACCCAGAGTCAAGGTTAAACGCTATAAAGTTACTAGCACTCGGTAGATCAGCGCGCTAATATGCTGAGGGAAAGAGAGAGAGAGGTAGATATTATTTTTATTTTTTATTTTCCCGTTCTTAAATCATTCCGAATTCTAAAAACAAGGAAAACTCAGCCGAAAAGCATAGGAGACTACCTTAATTCGATCCACTTATTCGATCACAAATGGGAACACTCCAAGTTATTATTAACTGGTTTTATTTTTATTAACGCTCAATAATTACACGCCAGCTAATTTTGGATCTTGCACGAAACGGGAAATTCACTTTTTCGGGTCACTGAAGTATTAAAATCGTTTGTATAATCTATTGTATAAATACTTTCCGCTCGAAAATCAACAGTGTTTATATAAATTTTAAAATGAAATATATATAAGAGTTACAGAAACGCGACACTCGAAAAGTGATAAATAAATACTGTGCTGCCACGATTATCTGCATTTATTTACATAGTTTTTTTTAAATTACTAACTCTTCTTTTTGTGATTTTTTAAAAACATAGGGGGGTTTGTCTCTCGTCCCGAGTTTCAATAAATAATCC
>JABFPK010000048.1:7761-18171 GCA_022817445.1 Habroteleia sp. ZL-2020
TTATATATAAATTACATATTATTTATTTGCACATAAAACAATAAAATAGAATTAATTTTATTTATTTTATTTTTTTAATTTTTTTAATTAATTGATCGATTAATTAAAATATAATATTTTTTATGAAATATTGAAAAAAATACTGAAAAACTCATTAAGTCGGATTAAATTTAAATTTTCAATCGATAGTATTTCTCAGTTACGAAATTTGTGCATAACGAACTTCCATTAAGAAAAAATGGCAGCGGCATTAATAAAAAACACTAATCTGATAACTGTAACGCATGATTCACCACCTCGCAGACGCATTAATCTAGTGATTGATGATTAACATAAAACCTTTAATTACTCCACCCATGTATCGAAATGAGAAACTTGGTACCACGCAATGCGGTAATTCGCGCCATTTTTATCTGCGCAGCAGCATCACCTTCGCTTCGCACGCTACTAGCCTTTGAGCAAAAAACCTCATTACTCGAGGCGAGCCCAATCGAAATTCGACAAAATTCATAAAACCGGCCGGAGAAACTTGCGTTTCCCTGAAATCTAAATCTGTACCAAAAAAATACAAAGAGCTCCGGCTCGGTATGCCGCGTGAAAGTGTAACCGCCATGAATCACGGCGATTTATAGTGATGAGAAGTAGATGGAAAAGGAAATAAGACAAGAGAAGAAGGAGGAGGAGAACGAGTGCGCAAAAGGAGCAAAAGGAGAGCGGAAGGGTCGCGATTTTGCCAAAATGAACGAGTCGTAAAGCGGAGGAGTGGGGGTAGCGCAGCGCCGAACCGAGCGAATTGCGAGAAGTAGGTCTCGCGCGGTAGCGAGCGATATATTTATATTTCTTTGTACGCGCGTGCGCATGTGTGGAGTACGTGCGAGCATAGGAGGTGGCGGCGAGAGACAAGGATGCCCGACCGAGGGAAAGTGTTTATAGGTGTGTGCGCGGGTGCGTGCGGTCGGAGAGCGGGCAGCGGAGAAGGAGGATGTTTCGATACAGAATAGAGGACTTTCGCGCGAGGTCGTCCAGCGCCCTCCCCGTTTGACCCATTTTTATTTTTACGAACTGGACGCGAGTCCCGAGCACATCGACTCCTAACCCATTCGCCAACCTCCTGCTATCTGTCTCGCCTACTTAAGCTTTCACACGTCCATTCTTTATTTACACTGCCACGTTCGGAACCGGCCAGGTTGTTATTAGCTCAACTATTATTTTGTAGTTAATCGTCGATGGATGGTAATGAGTGTTATTGCGATAATGTTAAACGTAATCATAGATGCTCGCTGAAAATCACTTTGCCAAGGATGCCATCGATGTCTGGTTTGAAACAAAGAAATAGTTTTAATTTCCATTTGCGTTTGAGGTTATGATTCTATTGTAAATAGTAATTATTGTTTGTATGCACAGGTTATAGATAAACGTATTGATCCGACGCATTCGTTTGGGGATACCAAATTGTATACATTTTTTGGAACAGTTATTCGACTTTCAACGTGACTGTGAAAAATTCAACCGGAGTAACCGTCTTGAGTGTTCCTTCAATATTATTAACGAGATAGATGTCGTCAGAATTCACGTTTATTGAAGTTGAAAATGTTTTATCGAAGAACATGCCATTTTATAATGATAAATAATTAGTTGAATCAATTACTTTAATTGTTTTGCTAGGTTACCACGTTATCTGGTACAAGCCTAGAATTGTTTTTATGTCAGGCAAATTAAAATAATGTATATTATTTACTTTAATAAATTGAAGTAAATTAAAATAATTTGCAACTCAATTGGAAGGTCATATATGCGTTTTGATCAGTAAACATTTAACAGTTTATTTGTATTTGTAGGAATAAAACAACATTTTATTAGAAATCAGTAAATTTGTAAGTATTATATTATCTAGTATGATTAATTCCAGAATAGCTTGAAGTAAATATGTTTTTTATTTGCAGTATTCCGACACGTAAGTAGCAATTAAATAGCATGAAATTTTTAATACAACAGCATTATTCCCGTAGTTTGCTCTAATAATTTTATTAGCTAAATCAAAATTAGCAGATAACCGGGTTAGTTTGAAGATAATCTTGATATTTTATGCGATTTCAAAAATACGAAAAACACATTTTTTAATTAAGCGTTCCGTTAGTTCACATTATTGCTAATAAATATAGTATTAAAATTGGGTTAATTATTACTCGATACGGTATTACAAATAAACGCCAACAACCCAATCTTTGCCTAATTAATAATTACAATCGCAAGCAAAAAGTGACCGAGTCATAAACAGGGCCTTAGGACGTACATAAGTTCCCTTGTCAGAACGTCCGATATAATTTTCAAAGCAACTTTTTAAATGAAGTAATGCATGACATAAACAAAATTGCAAAGCAAACAAACACTGGGAACAAATAATCAAAAATAAATCATTCGAAATCAGCACTCGAATTTGAAACGCGAACCTTGTTGCGAAAAAATGACTCACGTTTAATCAATGCAAGTATATTATATATATAAAATCGTACAGTATAATGGCATAACGGTGCTCCCAGGGCGAAAAATCGCGCTGTTATTTCCGTATATGCAATACCCGCTTAACCAAATTTTTTTCAACTTCCCAGCGAATACACGCGCACTCGCACATTAGCTTAAATACTTAGTGGCTATTAGCGCGCGCGTTACATTTATAATGAATAACTAGACAGTTTTTCTTAACAGGCCTTTGTTAGGCAAACCGTAAGTTCAGTTACAAGATACGGACTACATTAAATTTGACCGCAACGTGCACGCAAGCGATCGAGCGTTACACGGCGACGATTTTTGTCAAAGCCATTTTTTGGGCATCATTTCGGTGCCATTAAACATCGCCTTTAGACAGCCGTCGTTTCTCTTCGATCACCGCAACCATAAAGTTGCGCAAAGTGTTTTCTCGCCAGGAATGGTTACATTAAATTGTCATCATTGAACGTAATGAAATTGAATTTTCAACATCGAAAATTAGAATTTGATACCAACTATTGATAAATAGCCTTTATCTGAAAAAGATAATGTCACATACGCGTCGTCTTTCTGAAAGCAAGCTTTTACAAAGAGGACTCTTTGTCCCTCTTTTGTGCTCGGATGTCATTCAATTAATTGCGAAAAAAATGACACCGTTGAGTTTGTATTCCCAGGTAAATTTATGATCGATATCAAAGCGTCGACTGTCATAAATGACAAATTTTAATTAAAACAACGGCGGGGGATTTCACGAATCTAAACATGGATCGGCACGAAAACTACAACATGGTTGTAGAAATTTTCGCAACGGTACAAAATTCTTCTGACATTTATGATTATACTTTTACAGTTACTCGTACGATATTGCAGAAAATAACCTTTTAATGGTAGGTTGACTAACTCAAAAGAACTGCGAAGATCCACCGAGCTAATGTTTTAGGCATGACATGTTTTATAAAATGTATTTATAACGTTTGTGTGAACACATTTGGGGTCCAAGGGGATCGTATCCTGGTAACTAGCCTCAAAATTAAGATTTCACAAATTTATATTTTAGACAAAGAAATTATTCCATAAATTAAGTTAACCTCAATTATTGTAAATGATTTTATTTTCATTTACATAAATTTACTTTAACATATTTCTCTATAAGCAGTAAGTATTACTATAATATTACTATAATATTATAGTAATAATAAGTATTATTTAATATTTTAGTAATATTAATAAGTATTATTAATATTACTAGTAATATTTTTAAGTATTTTTTAAATATTTATACAGCGTTATTGCAATATTGAATATTATAAATGAATATTACTATAACATTGTAGTAACATCGAATGTCCGCAATTATTAATATTTTCCATAATAGTAGTGCAGTAAATAAAGTACAATAAATAAAATTGATAAAAAAAGCTTTCCCTCTACACTTGTAGGAATTGAACTTGAGCCTTTCAATTCAAGACCAACATCTTACCTCCGAGCTACTACGCTATCTGTGATTGTTAACAATTGTTGACTATTACCACTTATCGAACAATTTAAACTTATGAAAGCCTTATGAGTGTTAATGTTCAAGTCTGTTGCAACGGGGTTAGGGTGTTTTTAAATATTATTTTTTTGTTATTGTATTCATTTTTAAGTAAATATTCAGACGATTCTTAAGTAATGGGAGAATACTGTATTAAATAAAAAAAGGGTTTTAATGATCTAATGTTTCTTAATTTACGGAAATCGTTTTTTTTTCCACCTCAAAAACTATTTCCGTACTTACAGCAACAATTCATTACAAAAAATGTATCTTTTGCAAAAAAATATTTTCCCAGAGTGAAAGAATCGTCTGAATATTTTAACCTCAATTTTTAAGTTTTCATAACAAATATATTTAAAATAACCCTAATCCAGTAAATAATGCTTGAACTATCACCTTAATATCGAAGAAGTACTAACATTTATAGATGGCGTAGTAGCTCGGAGGTAAGATGTTGGACTTGTACTTGCGAGACTCGGGATCAATTCCTAGAAATAAATACTTTTTTTCTATTTAATATATAATTCTTTTAAAAATTTATTTTAATATTTCATGATATTAGTGTAACGTTTATGTTACGGGAATATTATAGTAATATTGTGCAATTATTATTAATATTACAGTAATATTCTTGTGAATGTTGCAGTAAAATTACTATAATATTATTTAATATTCATGAATATTCACTGCTGATAGGATTGTTTTATCTTTTTTTGTTTATATAATAATCAAAATTAAATTAAAGTATGTAAATATATAATTTATAATGTAAAATTTGGTTTTATGTCAGCAAAATTATTTTATGTGCAATAAATATATTTCAAAATACAATAAAGTGTCTTTTTGTCTATCGAAAAACATCTTAATTTAAGACACTTCCCTCACTTTTGCGATAAGTCCGTGTGTTGAAGATTTTTGCAAATCTCCTGGGATATCGAATCGAAATTCCCCGAATACCGTCTTGCTTTAACATTGTAAGCCAAAAGATTGCAGCACCGCTCGTTGCGATAGCTAAACTGCGCATTCAATAAAGATATAGCGGTTAAGCGCGACGCTGAATAAACTTTATAACTCGCCCGTGCCGATTGCCAGCCGATACCGCGGAATCGTAAACTCTCGTGATCCGCGTCCGCTTCGCATTGTCATATCGATTACGCTTTTTTCCGCCGATCCCGGTACCAGATAGCTTTGTGTTTGTTCGCTCGCGCCTGAAAATCGTTATTCCCGAACGCTTAACGGTTATCCGCCCTTGCCCGGATAATGTCTGTTCCTCGTTTTGCAAGCCGATTTTTGCCACGCCGAACGATGTCTTTATGCATCTAGTTCTATCTAAACGTGCATACATTTATGCATCGCGTCATCTCATTTGAATATAATATAATAGTTTGTTTAAAGCAATTTTTTGAAAATTTTGTTTTAACGGTTGAAATATATTGAATTTTTTTTAATATGCGGTTGGGTTTTAGAATGGCATTTTTAAATGTCAATTCAAAATTGAATTAAAAATTTTATTTTAATTAAATTTAAATTTAGAAAAACTTTAAAATTTAATTAATTTAAAAAAATTTAATTAAAGTTAAAATTTTGTTTCGAATTTTGAATTGACGTTTAAAAGTAACATTCCTTAATCAAATCGGATATAAAAAATAATTTTTTAAGTGTTAATTTCAAAATTCGAACCAAAATTTTAATTTTAATTAAATGAATTAATTTTTAAATTTAAAGATTAAAATTTATAATTTTTGTTCGAATTTTAAATTGACACTTAAAGTGTAAAACAAAATTTGTGAAAAATTAAATTTAAATTAAAAAATTTAATTAATTTAAAGATAAAGCAATGTTTATATAAATTGAATAGAATTAATAAAATTCGTTCTAATTTCTCATGAAAAGTGATTAGAAAATGTTTCTTAAATAGTGATTTGACCTGTCAAGTGAAGAAAAGTTGAAAATGTCTTAGAAAATGAACTTAAGTGGATATTCCAAAAAAAGCAATGGAACTAATAAAGATTATTATTTCAAATTGATGAAACTATGGTGATTCGGCAAAAATCGTAAAAAGACGAAGACTCAAAAGCGATCTAATGCGATGACTATCAAGTTATAATGTTTAAACAAGTATGACCGAGTAAAAATGAGAAGAAAATGATGGAATGGAGAAAGATAACAACCAACAAAGACTAAAATGCGTTGTTAGATAAATAAAATGATGGTAATGTAAGGTTTGCGAAATTATAATCAAGTCGCTGCGCATATATTATAATATTTAAATTAGAATGATTATGAAATAAATGTAGCAATTAAAGCAAATCAAATACAAATGCGTATTCAAAAGATTTAATGCAAAATTTCGCAGAATTAATAAATATAAACTGAGATTATCAAACGCAGATAATTAAATGAAGACATTCATATAAAGATCGTAAAAGATATGTATTAAAATGAACATAAATTGAAGAGTTAATTTAATTTGGTTATAATGCTATAAAAATAAGAGAGAGATGGATTAAAATGATTATTGTTATTTTAAATATAACTTCACTCTTTCTAGGTTTTATATATTTAAATAAGAGCTATTGGTTAGTCTATATATTTAATAAGGCTTTGTAAGCCAGTGGCGGCCCAACGTCGTCATGCCAATGCTACACTCAAAGAAAAAAAATAGTTATTGTAACTATGTAGAATAGTAAATCTTAAATCTAACCATATTTTTATGGTTATAAATACCATATTAATAAAAATATGATTGAATATGAACGTAATTATTTATATATATAATTTATATAAGGCAACATATATAGCACATATATGGCAAATATATATGACACATATATGGCAACATATATGAAACACATATTGTTAACATATATGGCACATATATGGCACGTATATGGCAACATATATGGCATATATACGGATTAGCTTACATATGTGAGATATATATGTCATATATATGGCACATATATGTTCATTTTTACATGGGACCATACAAATGGTTAATATATAACTATTATGTTATATTATATAATTTTTATATTATATATTATATAATTATTATGGTTATCATGACTATTTTTATTTGAAATATATAAAGATGGTTATTCTAACTATCCATATTTCTCTCAGTTTATCATTATACTCTGGCACTATATAATTTACATAACAAATGTTTGAACATTGTAAGCAAAAGTATTTTATATGCTTAGTTATTATCTTCAAATCAATATCATATATGTATAGTTATTATGGAATTATGAAACTTTAATTATTCAATTTCAATTGCTTGGCAACAAGATTCAGAAATTAGGAATCTAATTAAGATAATCGATTCAAAACTTATATTTACGTATAAGTGAGATTGGCCATAAATTTTCTAATTACTCTTTTGAACGAGACGAACGACCTCAATGAAGATAAAGTGAAACCAGACAAAAATGAATGATGAAACTGATACGTGTTACCAAATTTATGTGTACGTATTTACAAATACATATACAAAGAGAGAGAGATTGTCAAAATCAAATTTTTGTACTGAATTCATCTATTATTATTACTTCTATATATATAATAAATGTTCCTACAACAATATTTCTAAACTCATGATGATTTGGCCGAAATTGAAAATGATGAATATTATAAATTAACAATGATCAAGATCAATATTATAAAATACTGTGTATCATGTCCTTAGTAAAATATGGCATATGACTGTCATACATGAGCAATATATCTGAAGCACATATGACCAAATACAAAAGGGATATCACAAAACTTGGTTGTGAAAAGGGATACTTCAGAAAATGGTTGTAAAAAGGGATATAATAATAATTATTGAAAAATGGAATCTCTTAACGAAGTTCACCAATTTGCGATGCTCAATTTTCAAGTTTTTGGAACACAAACTGAGTATATATAGTATAGTAATGAACAATTATTTTTCAAATTTGCTACTCAAAATCATATTTCAAGTGCATAAATAAGTAAATAAGCACCCCTCAACTTATACGAACCATTTTTTTGCATCTGGGCCGAATTTGAAAAAAAATTTTAAATCACCAAATAAATGCTATCGAAAAATAAAAAATTTTAAAATAGAAAAACTTGAATGGTGCTAATAATATTAGTCTAATCTTTAACTAATGCAGAGTTCCCTGTAGAGATTTTAATTCTGCATCAGAATATTATAAATACGTGTATGTTTGGATGTGAGTTTGAAGAAAATTCAATTTATTATTTCTGAAAATCGACTAAAAATTGAACATTTTTCCGAGGTGGGAACCTTCTGAATTCCTAGGGGTCAAACAAATGAATGTTTCAGATGACGCAAAATTTAATATAAATGACATTCATGAAGTGCAAGAAGATAGAAAATGGTGATTAAAGTGCATAATGTAGAAAAAAAAATTTTCACCAATTTCAGATGCCTAAAATTCAGGTTTTTGGAAAAGAAACTGAGCATAATGATGAAAAAAGTTTTTTCCAATTTCCTTTCGCAAATCGTATTTTGGGTATATAAATAAATTCCTATGCATTCCTCCACCTATATAAGATATTTTTTTTGCATCTGAACCGAATTAGAAAAAATTCTTCAAATTACCCAAAAATGCTATCGAAAAAAAAGAAATTTTAAAATAGAAAAACTAAAATTGCGCTAATAGTATTCATCTAATATTTATCTAATATAGCGTTTTTTCAGAGATTTCATTTTTGCATCTCAATAATGCATATATCTGTGCATAAATAAGTTTCTGAGTATCCCTCCACCTATATATAAAACTTCTCATGTTTCTACAATTTTCATATATGAGTTCCGCAAAACATATATGGCCCACGTTTTATTTTGGCATGAGGTGAAACCAAATGTTTACATTTTAGAAATAAATTATTTATTTTATTTATTTATACAAAAGTAAATCTAGCGGGATACCCCTTTTTAGGATTATTTACATTTTTAAAATATTACAATTATATTGTGCCATTTACATAATTTGACGCTGTTTTCATAAGAGTAAATATACGGAATCACAAAATAAATCTAAATTTTGTGAGTGATGTCGGGTAAGCTCGGCTAATGTGATGGATTTAATTAGTGGAGTTTTGAAGATAACGGTTATTTACATGTGAAACAGTAAACACATGTGTTGTGAAAACGTGTAATTGAGGTACAAATAAAGAGATTTGCGACAAATGTTTGTAGAGTCTATCAGGTTCCGAAAAATTTTGATTATCAATATAATTTATAACTAAATACAATTGTATGAAATACATAAATAAATATTTGTATGTAAATAAAAATAGATCTTGATGAAGCGAGGCGGTGATTGTAGTACATAAATATGGATGATTGAAACGTTTATGAATATATATATTGGAATACTCAAATATGAGCATTTTGCCCAACCCTATCTCGCTAATACGCTAATAACGGCACGATATGCGCCGTATGTTGAAGCGACAAGACGCTCTATTGTCCTTTCGATATCGAGCGTGACTCGTTCGAACGA
Source organism: Habroteleia sp. ZL-2020 (assembly GCA_022817445.1). Taxonomy (NCBI): domain Eukaryota; kingdom Metazoa; phylum Arthropoda; class Insecta; order Hymenoptera; family Scelionidae; genus Habroteleia; species Habroteleia sp. ZL-2020. The sequence continues at coordinate 17,287 of JABFPK010000048.1, forward strand.
TCAAGGATCCCAGCAGCTATCTAGCGAACTATCAGCTCGATCGTTTATCGGCCTATCTACGTCGATTCACCGATATTCAACGGCGGAATTGGCTGACCCCAATTTCGTCCGCTCGTCTCTTAGTCCGCGATTCGTGTAAGTCGAATTAAATACCCGTGTCAACGAGACAACGTCATTCTTTAAATTTAATTATCAAATTGTTAATTATCTCGGCAATCGTGATGGTGCTTCTCGCATACTGTGGGAACAGTTTCACAATCAACTGAATTCTATTTGAATTACGAATTCGCGCGGGATATTGTCTTGAGAATATCGTTTCACTTAATTCAGATGCAATTGTTTCTAGACAATATTGCTTATTTGCTCGTTTAAGACCGAATCAAACGACTAAATAGATCATTTTACCGCAAGATACTTTAAATTTGATAAAGATAAAGATAAAGCCTTTCCTTACCGAAATGTAATATTGGTTTAAATGTAATTTTATCATTTTTAAAATTATTTTATCAACCCGCGTGCACTGAGAAAAATTTTGTATGACTTTTTCCCCCAAATTGGACTGAATGGGTTTTATAATACCTTTTCTACAGGATTTTTAACTGTAAAGTTTAAAAATTAATCTTATAGAAATAAAAATTAGCAAAAAAAAGGGGAAAATTTTGTTGGAACAATTTATTTCTAATAAAATGTATATATTTGCATATACGAAAGTCAAACTACATTGTTTTATTTTGAGTTAAAATATGCCTTTCAAGGTGAAACAAAATTACTCTAAATTGGGGGAAAATTTATGCACTAGATCCGAGCGGTCTGAAGCGTGTGTCAAGTTCGAATCCCGCAGCGGTCCAAGTTTCGAACGAAATAAATAAATATATAAATTAATTT
>JABFPK010000049.1:0-13009 GCA_022817445.1 Habroteleia sp. ZL-2020
GGGGTGGAGGTAGGGGGTCAATTTTGGTGTCATTTGATAGCTTTTTTAAAAATATCAAACACGTGTTTCAGCGTTTCTCGATGCAAAGCGTAGTTTCCGAGATATTTGACCGTCCCGGAACTTTTAGGACACTCTGTATATGACATCCCTGATGTGAAAGAAGATAGAAAATGATATTCAAAGTGCAAAATGAAGACAAAAATTTTTCACCAATTTCATGTGCTCAGACTTCAGGTTTTTGGAACAGAAACTGAACAGATTCATGAAAAATTTTTTTTTCTAATTTTTTTCCACAAATTATATTTTTGGTATATAAATTTGTTTCCGATCATCCCTCAACCTATATAAGACACTTTTTTAGTATTATGACTGAATTTGACAAAATTTTCCAAATCGCCAAAAAAAACATATCTAAAAATGAGGAATTTCAAATACAAAGATTTAAATTTTGCGAATACTATTCATCTATTTTTTATCTAATGAACAGATTCTTATAGAGAATTGAATTCTGCATAAGAATAATATGGATAAGTTTATATTTGAATGGGTATTCGAAGAGAATTCTATTTTTTAATTCTGAAATTCGACCTAAAATCGAAAACTTTTCCAGGGTGGACCTTCTTAATTTTGGGGGCTCAAAAAAATTAATGTTTCAAATCTCAAAAAATTCAATATATATGACATCCCTGATGTGAAAGAAGATAGAAAATGGTATTTGAAGTGCAAAATAAAGAAAAAATGTTTTCACCAATTTTAGGTGCCCAGATTTCATGTTTTTGGAACATAAACTGAGCAAATTGATGAAAATTTTTTTTTTTCAATTTTCTGTCACAAATCATATTTTGGGTACGTAAATAACTTTCAAAGCATCCCTTCATTTATATAAAACATTTTTTTACATCTTGACTCTATTTATCAACATTTTCAAAATCACCCCAAAAATACTATTGAAAATTGAGAAATTTGAAAATAGAAAAACTTGGATTGTGTAAATATTATTCATCTAATCTTAATGCAAAGAGACCTATCTTATAGACAATTCAATTCTACACCAGAATAATATAGGTACTTGTATGTCTGAGTGAGTATTTGGAAATAATTTCATTTTTTAATTTTGAAATTCGGCCTAAAATCGAAAATTTTTCCATGGTGGGACCTTCAAAATTTTGAGGGGTCAAAAAAATGAATGTTTCAAATCTCGCAAAATTCAATATATATGAAATCCCTGAGTCGAAAGAAGATAGAAAATGGTATTAGAAGTAAGAAATGGAGACAAAAATTTTTCATCAATTTCAAGTGCCCAGATTTCACAATTTTGAAACACAAACCTAGCTCAGGGATGAAAACATTTTCACAAATTTCCTTTCGCAAAATGCATTTTAAGCGCACAAACGAGTTTCAAAGCAACTCTGGAGTAACATAACACATTTATTTCGCACTGAACTCTGTCAAAATTTTCCAAATCGCCCGAAAACTGCTACACCCTACTATTCTTCAGATAATCGAGTTATCCCCTATTTCGCAACCAAGTCTTAAAACACCCCTTACTCTTAAGATACACCAATACATTCTCAAACGACTTTTAATCCGATCCTTAATTACCTTCATTATTTCACATTCCACTCCCTTTAACAATTCTGACAAAAAAATAACAATCGTATCAAAATCTCAATCATAATTAATCCACAAAAACCACATTACATTACACCCAAACGTCCAAAAATATGCTCGCAGTTCTCAAAGGCCTTCAATCTATATAACTTCAAAATTGCAACTATTGAATCCAACTTAAAGCACTCCTGCCACGTGATTGCATTCCTCGCGAACTTTGGTGCCCGCCTCGCGCTGTTCTGAGCCATTACCTAACTAGAACTCTGTCTGTGATGTGACTTTCGTACGTGTGATACACATGTCACAGCTAGAGTTCCATCAGGGAGTGGATCCAGTATTTGCAGTCGCTCGTTGCCTCCCGAATCCACTTTGCACGTAGCATTTTGTTACAATCGCGTGCGCAGTGGACAAAGTAAGAGCGTAAATTCGGTCGTACCTAGCATGCTATTCTGGTCTTCCGTTTGAAGTTGGTATTTGCCTCCTCCCATTGGGCTGAAGTCGTCCGACTCGCTGAGCAGGGCGTCTCTCATTCCAGTGGACGTGTTTCCGTTTTGTATCGCAACGACCGGCAGCTCGGAATGTTTGGGCTCGTCGGGAAGTATCGTCTCCTCCTTATCGTGTCGTTCGGCTTTAATCACAAGTTCTGGCGGCAGCGAATCCAGACAAGACGCCTTGAACGGCTGCTCGCTCGTCGACGTTGTCGTCGCCGTCGTTGTCGTCGTTGTATGATTTACAGGCGTCTTCACTGGGAGATCATCCGGGCACAAAAATACTTCTATTTCGCCGTGCGACGATCGCATATGAATTTGAAGCTGCAAATTCGATAGTAATTTCATTAAGGTGTCGGACAAAAGTTATTAATGCCGATACAAAAGGGTTGATCTTAAGGAAAAATATGAAATTTATGGGACTTTGCTTTTGATTGATTTATTCAAAGCCTATGTTTCGTTCTTTTTACAAGAATCTTTGCAAGCTTACATATAAAAAATATTAAAAATTATTAATTAGTTTGAAATTACGATTAAGAACACTTAAGGACTGACCTTTTATGATTAAACAATAAAGTTAATTAAATTGAAAAATTGACACAGTATATGAAATTTCGATTTAAATCAATACAAAGTGGAAATAAATCAATAATAAACTGGTTTTTCACACATATTTTAACATTTTCATTTGGAAATTTCATATACTGTGTCAATTTTTCACGTCGAAAAATTGTCAAAGTCCAATTCGTTTACAAAATAAACGTATGGAACTTTCTGCATATTAATATAAAATATGTTTTTAATCATGTTTGATTAACTTTACTTTTTAATCGTTATTTTGAATTAATTTATAATTTACAATTTGTAATATTTTTTTTATGAAGAATTGAAGATGTTCTTGTAAAAAACGAAGCGTAGGATTTGAATAAATAAATCAAAAGCAATAAATTCCAGGAATTTTATGTTGTTCCTAAAGGTCAACCCTTTTACCATTACAGTTTAAACAATTTGGATATTACTTATGCAAAAATAAGTTCCATCGTTACGTTTAAAATGGAATTCAATTACATTTAACAAAATCGTGTAAATAAGTTCATTTTCTGAATCATTTTTTGACGAAATAAATATTTTTTTTGAAATAGTAATATTATTCATTCAACTTTTGGACGATCGCTTTATAAATATTCAAGATTAATAGGCAAAGGTAATTTACATTATCCCCAATAATATGAATTAAAACTTTAATTTGTTCCAAATAATATTTAATGACGATTTAAAATATAATAATTGACATTAATACATAAACACGTGTCTATCCAGTGAATTAAACAAATTCATTTAACAAAATGTTCCTCACTTATAATTATTTTTCTTTTAAATAAATTAAATATTGACTCCGTCATTTATTTCCGCATTACTAATACCACAAAATATTTTCATTGCGCAGAATAATGCAAAAATCGCTTTAAAGCGGTTATTTTTTTAATTTTTCAATAACTTAATTATTCAATTACGTAATTATACAAATGCAAATTAAATTCATGTTTTATTTGCTCCTTAAATTCATACATTTCACACTACGACTTTATCAAAAGTTGCATTATATAATTCCTCAAACATCTTTTGTATCTTTTTATATTTCGTTATAAAAATACACGGTTTCCCAACGACAATCGTTTTTATTATATAAATGCATGAATGTAACGTAAAATATTTAATTAATAAATAAAAATAAAGTTCAAGAATGTCGATCGCGTATCTTATCGATATATGTAAAATTCCACGTTTTATTATTAACGCTCATTAACATTCATTAACAAAATTCAATTATTCAACTAAAAAACAATATTTTATTCTCATTAACAGATCTTCGAAGCGTGTTTGCACATCATTAAATTACGCCCTACTAAAAAAACATTGACAATTTGTCAAGTCTGCGTTTTCTGCAAGAACGTGCATTATCCAAACCCCTAAACTGACCCGAAGGCAAATTACCTTAGGTTGGCCGAAATTATTGATGGGGCGAGGAACATGTAAAGTAGCTTCGGGTGGCGCTTTGACGGCCATGATGGCTTGGTCCTTGTACGCCGTAACGGATCGCAAATCGTGGTACGTTACGTACGCGAACTGCCGATCCGCCGAAAGCTCCCTAAGATCTTTTTCTGCGCCGTGGATCAGGCGATCCAGGGCATTTTCCTTAGCTTCTAAATCTTCGACTTCCTTCCTAAGATTAATTATATCGTTTCGTTCGCTAGGCAATTGACCACCCCTAAAACAACACAAATAATCATTCAAATTCCTCCCAACTCTTTTCCAAATAATTCCACGAGCAACTTCTACAAATGCACTGCATTTGAACCGAAAAAACCACTCACTTCCATTGAATATTATTTTTACTCTTCTTTTCCAAAATACCGATTCCCTCCAGTACATTGGTAATATCATAAATACGACGTTTTTGAACTTCGAGTTTCTCCGAGGCTACATTTAAGTCTACTACACCATCGTTACTGTTTTCTACCAGGTTGATAAACTTTTTGGTAAGTAAGCTTAAAGAGGTATCGTACCGTGTCCTCTCTACAGTCTTATCTGCAACGAAACGGCACAAATAAAGCGTTACGTCAGACGATGTGCTAAGCTAAAGGTCGAACTAAGGAACTGCATTTACTTTTCGTGGGCGTGTGACCCGTTAACGAATTAGACCCTGTTCTTCTGCGTTTTCCTCGTGGAGTTTTGAAGGCAGGCTGACTAGGACCCGTCATTCCCACTTCTAAGTTCAGTCTTCTTTTGACCGCTTGAACCGATATCTGAAATCCAAGTTCCAAATCAATTTCTACTCTGATACAAATCATTATTCATTTAATAATAATATTAAACAATAATATTCCTATTAATAATAAAAACAAGATATCAGGAAGGAAAAATTCTGTATAATACATTTTTTACAGCTTTTTGATCATTCAAAAAGTTTTTTTTTTTCCTCCAAACGTTCACATGACAAATTTGAAGATTTTAAATAATCTTGTGATCAAATATTGATAAATAGTAATTTAATTAATTAATTAATTAATCAATTTCAACCGTTAATTCATTATTTTGTCAATAAAAATAGAGAATACCCTAATCCAGTTACGTTTTTATGGCGTTAACAATGCAAATGGCACTCAAGTTGAGTTTTTAATCACATAACGTCATGAAATAAAAACGAAACGAATATTTGGTGTCGCTCCTACCTCGGTTCTAGGAGGTGGTTGCATAGGTATTTTTCTCGTTACTTGAAAACAAGGCGTCTGCCCATATTGGTGGTCTTGCAGATGCGGACTCGGTGTCTCCTCTGCCAGTTTCTGAGCTTGCACTTCATCCGACGACTCGTCATCAATATACTCCTCTTTTACTAAAACCACAAATCGCTCGCTTTAACCATCGCCCAGCTTAATTAAAAATAATATTTACGATCGCAGCACCCTGTGACACAGTTATCACAACATTTGTCAAATTGAAAACACGATTTTACCTTGAACGCACAGTAAATTTACATTTTCCATCTCAACGTTTGCAATTAACAACGCGTATTTAATCGTCGGCTGTGTTTGTATGAAATTGTATAAAAGTATCCAACAAAATTTTGACTGAACATGCCAGTTTCACAAATGTCAATGAACCGATTGTAACAACGCAACGTGTTTTTAAATTTCGAATCAAAATATTGTGTAGCGTCGCGAATGCAAAATCCTCGGTGCTCGAAACCAGCAACATAACCTTAAATCGCCTCGAAAACGATTTGTTGCTCCGCGGGATTGGAAATAGAAATAATAAATTGTAGATTCAACAAAGCGAGCTCGTCGCGGTCCGAACGGTCGTTTGTTTAAACAATTTTTTGCGACGCGTATTTGTATTGGACACTTTAAAGGCAGTCTGGGACTTTGCTTGGCGAAAGAGGTTAACGAAAATACACATTGCGCGTTAAAACAAGAATATTTACCAACATTCGTTAAAATTGTCGTGCATTTGTTGTTTAAAAATATTTTGCGTTTTTTAAGGAATTTCCGAGTGCTTGTTTATACGGTGTCAGTGATTATTTATAAATAAAATGATAATTATTATTTTTAATTGAACTTTAATTCCATCGACTTTGCTTACATTTGTCAACAAAGATTCCGTCCGTTAACAATCGGTGATTTTTGCGCGAGACGTTGTAAATCTTGCGCACAAAAACTAATATCGCATTCAATTTGAATTTCAAATTTTCAGCAACGTGTGCGTGGCGCAATCTCGGTTTAAAACGTTAATTTCAATTAAGTTCAACCGTCGTCATCCTTGCGTTATTTTACTATTTTCACACGTCGAATAATTTCCGCAAAAAATTATTAATCGTTTATAAATTGGCTTGAACGTCTCGCGCGATTTGAGCTTCTTTTTCTCCAAAAATTTGTGTTTTTGACAATTTTAAAATCAAACTTATGCGTAAAATAACACGTGTTACAAATTAGCCGAAAAAGAATAGTTTGAAGTATTAATAACGTCGAAATAAAAGATAAACTGTTCTTTTTTGCGAAAGCAAAAAATTGTGCCGGAACGCGCTTAAATTAGAATTCCATTTTTCCACGTTTTATTATCGTTAAAGAAAACTAAGAAACGACGCGTACGGTATGCTTTATCTTTGTCGGCGTTTGGCGACACCGTTTGCTCGTGTCGAAACCGTGCACAAATGTATTATTGGTAGCCGGAATTAAATATTTTTGACTTTTTATATCAACGCAAAGAGTCAACGTCGCCGGTTCGTTGAAAGCCAAACGCGCCTGGTTCCGTGGAACACGAACGAAAACAAAAAAAAAAAAAAAAAAGATAAACATGACCGCGCGGAATTCGAAATCCATTTGACTTTAGTGGACGAAGGCGATCGCGTCGGCGAAAGTGGAAAAAAAGGGAAGCGCGCGCGCAAAAAGCGGCGAGGAGTCGCGCTCGAAAACGGGCATTTAAATCAGAGACAACAATGACGCGAGTCGGCCGGCGCGAGCGCCGCAGCGCTCGGTCGGATCCGGGCCGACGGCCGAGAAAAAATCGAACCGCGTGATGAACATCGGCGCAAACTTACTGTATTTCATCTGACTCATATCAGGTGTCACGGGTCTAGCGGGATCCTCCAGGATTACCTGCCTTTTGATGCGCGGCATCTTGGACTCGGTGTAGCTGAAAACAAAGTTGCATGATTAGTTCGGCGAACTGCGACATTCAATACACTCGCGCCGAGCGCGAGCGGTGTTTGCGTAGCGCCGCGAAAGAGCGGCGGTCGGGCAAAGGCGACGCAAGAGCGACGCAAAAAGGGCAGCGAGCGCGCAGTGACGTGCGCAGCGCGTTGCGCTATTGGCGTTCGGTCGGATCGCCGCGGAGACGCGTCGATTTGCATCCGGGGGGACGGTTAATTGAACGCGACGCGAGGTTTTTGCGTAAGTCGAGCGCGCGTGCACGTACGCGTCGGAGCGGCGCAAAAAGTGGCCGCGCCAGCGGTCGCTGCGTGCACGCCGCTTCGAGCGCCGCCGATTCAATCAGCCGAACAATGGAGCGAGCGCGACCCGGGCCGCGTTCGGCCGAAGCTCGTCGAGAACCCGCACCCGAGGAAGCTCCGAGCACCGAGGCGCGCGCGATACGCTTGCGGCAAGTCCTGGTCGAAACTAAAGCACGTTGGCAGTGCCGTTAGACGGCGCAGGCGTCGTGCGTTACTCGCGCGCGTTACACGTACTTCGGATATAACTCAATTTTCGTAGTAAACACCGGACTGTCGTCTTTCGGCAGAAAAATTCGCGCGTTCCGATGGCCGCCATTGTGGCGCGGGGATTCCCTTAAGGCTTAGGCCCTAATCGTCGCTTTATCGTTCGTGGTTTGCAGCGTTTTGATTCAAAAACGATCACTCTTTGTCTACTCAAAATCAATCGCGTCTCGGATCAAATCCTTTTTCAACAATCGCAAGCAATTTCAGGCTTTCATTGTGTTGATGCAAGCGTTTGTCGTCCAATCGCATTGGATAATTAGAAAAACACGCGCGGCAAATACGGTTGGTCGGCGTCAAGGCTATTATTCGCGACTTTAAATTCGCGATTTGCCATCTCGCGTGGGCTAAGCTTGTCAAAATACGTCGGCGTTGTTTACCTCAGCTGCGAGGCTACTTTTTCGAGACGTTTATTTACATTTTTTAATCGTTCTGCCTGGCTTTCGGACAAAGACACCTGCTAATTAACGCGATTGTTTTTCAGCGCCACTTCACTCGAATAAAATTGCGGTTTCGTTCGGAGGCGGGTTCGAATTTGACATTCGAGTCGTTTACGCACATTTCGACGGAGCAAATGATTTTTAATGAGATATATTTCATCAATTACACGTAACGAACCGCTGCACTTTAATTTAGATCGATCGGTTGATCCAGTCCTAGCTTGTTCCACTCTCTTTACAAATGTACTGTTAATTCGTGTATCCAGAACTGATAAATGTGTCAACAACCACTTAAGAAATACAATTACCTATCATTTTTTAATAGAACTCTCATTAACGCGGCGCTCGATTGACAAACAAATACAAATATTTGGTAGATTTTTTTAATATCAATTTATACCGTAGTAATAAATATTTTCACAGTAAATTAATTTAAAACAATTCTTTAATATTAATTGACGTTTGAAAAACTGATGCAATTATTTGATGAATAAATAAGCAATTTTTAAATTAACAAATTGTTAACATTTTAAATAAATTCTTTTTACGAAATTACAAAACGAACCATTCGAACGAGGAATAAAAATAATGCGATGCTTTTAAGAATTAAGAAATTATGTTTCTTAATTCTTCTATTAATTTCTATTAATATCGTTATTAGTCGAGTCGAAATATTATAAACATTAAGTGAATTTACTTGAACAAATCGCTAATAAATAACGAGCGTCTGTCAGCGTTTCGTCGGAATCACTTAAATTATAACGCAATTATTTTCGTAGATAAGATACGATAGATTTAAAACGTTCGCAGCCGCGAAAGGGTATTTAAACAATCGACCAAAAATCGCGATAAATGATTTTCAGCTCGAACGTTCTCGACGGCAATGGAATGCCAATTTTTAAATTCTACTCCATTTCCGACTCGATATCGAACGAATTATTTTGAATTTTCGCGATACGAGCGGTGTAATTTATTTACAAAAACGGGAAAAAACAATTCTGCGTTACGAACCGTCAATGAACGCGAGGCAAATATTTCCGTCGGTATCTTTTATCGGCGATCGGACGATACGCGCGAATAAATAAAAAGCGACTTTTCAATGACGCGCTTTATCGCGTCACTGTCGACGCGATCGATCCAAATTCGACGGTGCACTTCCGATCGCGGTAATATTCACGTGCCCGGCATATAATTATACGCAACGTGGCCAACTAAAATAAAGCCAAAAACTGACGAGTCACGTTGAAAAGGTAATCTATTTCGGTTGGCTGCGGCGATCAATTCGGCGCGGCGTTATCGAAAAGAGGAAAGCCGCGTTACGCGCGCAAAAGCGCGGCGCGTCGCGCGAACCACGTGTCGGTCCGCTACGCGCTGCTCGGGAACGGAGCGCGCCGGCGACGCCGCTCTCTCGAATCGGCGCTCAACATTATCGCCGCGACCGGCGACGCTTTTCGTGAAACATCGATCTTCCCGCGGGAGAGAATATTATCTGCAGTTGGCAGCGTTGTAGGCGAACCATACCTTCCACGACGCGAGGTTGTATTTGCTCGAGGAATTCATCGAATGAAACAGAAAGAACGTCGAAGCAGGGGCGCGCTTCGCGGGCGCCGGCGGGGCGCCGCCCCACTCTCGCCGTGATTCGTCAAAGCAGCGGAATCGCGTTTAACGCAATTGTCTTCGAATGTATTTTTATCGGCAATCGTGACACGTACCTGACAAACACGAAATTTTACTGTTCGAACGGTCGGCGCTATTTTTAACGATCATTAAGGATCGTGCTCGTCGCGTTTACCAAATTTCTTTTCTTCGAACGTCTATAAATAATTGTTATCAATAAAAGTAACCGAGATGTCCTTTTCATTTCAAGCAACCTTATCAATTTTTTATTTTCTAAGTAATTGAGAATTGAAAAGCATTTCAGTTTAACTATCCCATACAATTTTTTAATTTCTGATAGTTATATCACAAAGATATACAAATTTGTTCGTTTTTCTTTTTTAGCTCGCAATTATATTCAAAAAATTCCTGCGCAACGATATAAAAACCATCAAATTTTGTGTCCCCTTCCGAAGGGCGCAACTTAATTAAATTAAAAACATTGCACCTATCGCGAGTAAGCAGCGCTTGATTAAAAAATGATCAATTTATGAACTTAAGCGTCGTCGTTAGAAATGACGTAATCGCAATGTTTACTTTTTTTTCGATTTACGAAAGTGTCGTTCATTACCCGGAACAGATTTTCCGCTTAAATTAAACGAACCCTGCACCGTGAAGGCGTCCGAGAAAAATTGGTTAATAAAGCAAATGAATTGTTGCTCCGAGCTTAATTCAACGGCGAATCAATTATTCAAAAATATATCCTCCTTTGCGCGCTCCATAAAGACGCGGCCTTTCCTTTTTTGCCATCGCTTCTATTGCATCTATCTATTGCATTGTGCGCGTCTCCGTACACTGAAGTTTGTCGCCAATAAAAATCTGCAATGCATCCGTCGTTTCTTTTACATTTGACGCTAAAATATATAAGCTGAATTTACCGTTATTCGAGCACAATGCGTTAAATAATGCCGACGCGGAACGCGCTATCAATGATTTAAAAGCGTCGTTGTATGTGTCGGTTATGAAAGCGACTTTTTGAAAAAGCGCTAAATTGCCACGACATTAAACAAATGACGTTGCGTCGAGGCACTTATGTATGGATATGCAAATGAAACAACTGGATTTTTGTGCACGAGAGTTAACGTAACTGTTATGACAAATCGAAATAGCGACAGTTTCGGCTACAATATTTTTTTTCTTATGTAACGTCCATGCTAGGCATCGTTGTGTTGAGATGAAAATCAAAAATTGGCATTTGCGCCTCATATACAAGTAAATATAAACCATATATAATTGTAAAAAAGTAAAATAAATATTGTTCGACTGACCTAATGATTGTTTATATTTATATATAAATTGGTTTGCATGTATATATATGATATTCTATGAAAATAAAAATGTAAGACGAAAAATACTTGTTGAAACTAATAAAAAAAGATAGAAATATGTAAATATTAGAAATGAAGTGAGATAGCGATAGATTGTTTTTGTCTTTCTCAATTGCTAATGTTTGTATACCTTTGTCCTTTGCTATGTAATTCCAATACTTATATATACACAAATAAGTTTTGTATATACATAAACTTGATTTTAAGAATTTCACATTGAAATTAGTCATAATTTCAAGTGAGTAATTGTGACAAAATTCAGAGCACACGCAACAATAAATTTAAATATAATGGTTATTTTAAAATATAAAAGTAAGAAAAAACTAACATAAAGGCATTTTAATAAATACATTTAAATAATATATGTATTTAATGTGAATTCGCGTTTAATAATAACAACGATAATTGGAATTATTATTAGAATTCTTGGAAAATAGAGTACTACATTTTTAAATCGTCCTCTTTTACGATTTTTAAATTAAGAATGATCGCAATGTTAATTTAAACAATATATTTTTCACATTCTGCGTTTATTTGTGCTCTATATTTGTCATCGTAATAAGAATAATACACTAAGAAAAAACGTACAGCAAATGTATAAAAAACGTGAACGACAATATTCCAAAAATTCCAAATAATATACACAAAACATTACTAGATACAGTTTATAAATAATTCAAAAGAAATTATGCAATTTCTCGTGTCTCATTCGAAATTTTCTGGACATTATGATATACGTATACGAAATTTCAGCACGCATACTTGTTTGTATCATTGTTCGTTCGATAATTTATATTTATTTAAGAAAAAAACGACTCGCTATTAATAAATTTATCTCGGCAAAATTGTAAATCGGTTTCCAATTGTGCGCGATTGCATAAATATAATTTTGTACTAGGAAAACAAAAATGAATAAAAAAAACAGAACGCAAAAACACCGAGAAGATGAAAAAGAAATATTTAACGGCACTAATTATAATTATGAAATTGCTATTCGTTCTTCGTTTATTATCGATTTATTACAACGTATATAAAAATATACAAAACACATTATTATTATTATTATTGTCGCAAAACGACGTCAATTTCCACTCAGTTCCCTTGAAGTTGGTCACGCGAATCTCGGACAAGACAAAGCGTTTCTAAATAATTAAGTCCGCTTTTTCGGCGGACTCGTCGCAAAATGGATAAAAATTGAATTTTCGAACGTTCGACGCAAACTTTTGTCGAGCTTTTCTCGCCAAAAGGCGCATTGTCTTTGTTCAATCGACGCGATTCGAGCTTAGCCGGCCGTTTCGTCTAGCGTTCCGCCGTGTAAGTACAAGTCGACGATCGATTTCGAATCTCTTTACCGGGCGACACGTTTTTGCATGTGTGTGTGCTCGCCCGTACGCGCGTCTTGCCGCGCGCTCACGACTTTTCGCCAACCGACGAATTCGTATGTGCGCGCACGTACAATCGGAATGCGCGGAGCACGTATCTACGCTAATTAATACAGCGTAGCGGTTAGCAAAAATCAGAGCGCCATATGGCGAAACGCGTTAATCGGCATTTCGAATCCGACGCGCAGCTATTTGACATTGTTTAATGCAATTCAATTAGTTTTTTACGATTGTTTAACGACATGCAAATTCGCGCGTCGGGTTCCGCGCGCGATTGCGAAATAGCGGTTCGGTTTGCTCATTTAGCGAAGCAGGAAAGCTATTCGGCGAGCGCCTA
>JABFPK010000050.1:0-14076 GCA_022817445.1 Habroteleia sp. ZL-2020
CAGTGCTGGCTCAGAATTGAAAAACAAATGAATCAGTACTGGCTCAGTATTGACACCAGTACTGGAAATACGGGCGACAGTTCTGAAACAACACTGGGCCATGCTGCAATTTCTTACTGGGTAATTGTTATCACGACAAATGATTTTTTCAGAGAAGTTTATTTATAATAAATAATTATTAAAAATTGTATATTAAAATATGCAATATTTCTAAATTAGAAAGACTTTTTTATAGTATTAATTCCGTAAACATAGAGGTCTAAAAAGCGACACTTTGTGCAACGAAATAATTAATTGCATCGACGAAATGTCGGCGTGATTGGCACTTTAGATAGAGCTTTATTGAATTTCATTCATGCGTTTGCCGATCATGTAATTACAATGACACAATTGCGTCCCCCGAGACCTTAAAAAAAACAAATATTATACGACATAATAGAAAATCGGTCAATCACAAATAAGAATCCCACTATCAGCCCTATTCGGAACGTTTTCACCAGCTGACACATTTTTCAAATTTGCTCGGATCGTTTTACATTTGCATTCGAAAATCGTATGTATGAATATTCACGTTCCAACAATAACTAAACTTTTAACGACAAAGTGGTCTCGTGCGCTTGAATTAATAAATGATCACAGGTCAAATATATCGATAGAAGAATTATAGCGCATTTGATTGACAATTTGTAGGCGTTCGAGGCATCATTTTGCTGCATAACGATTGCACCGAAAATCGAATTATTAAGAAATCGATTGTACGTGGCTGAAAAACCGGCGAGCTTGCGATGAAAGTTGGTTCGATTGTTTGCTAAATGAATTGTTGTCTATTGTTTCTAAACAATGGACACAAATACAAGTTTACCACGCTGAGGAAGCGATTCAATTTCGATGTGAAAATACATACAACAAAGCTTCAGTTAAATAGCAAGGGTCGGAAAAGAAAGAATCGCAATGTAGTTGTATTAATTACGGAGATGAAGAACAATTTATAATTATGATGAATTTATTATAAATTTTAATGATATTTAATTTTTAATATAAAAATATTAATGTAACTAGATATTATTATAGTAAAATGCTATTATATTTTAACATCTGGATATAATATTATTCTACTAAATTTATATATAATTTTTTTCAATATAGCAAATATTTTTAATGTTTTTATAAATTAAAAATCAACAAGTTGTATTTTAAACAATTTCTCAAAAAAATTGACATTTAAAAGGTAACAACCATTATTAAATAGAAAATTTAATACTTAAAACATGATTATAGCTTTTCAAATTATTATTTAAAATGAATAATTTTCTATTATGATCGATTTACTTTTAAATCAGAAATCACAATCTGCAATAAAAAATTGAGGTTTTGTATGAAGGTGTATATTATTTGGGCCTTATAAGATTAAGAAATGTATTTTAATCTTAGTTAATCATAGTTCACAATTGAACTATATTTCAATACAAACAATATTTTTAAAACATTATTCTAAATAATAAATTATATTCCGTTATAATAATTAAATTCCCAAACGATGTTTAATATGATTTTCAACTTCGCTTCTTACTATTTGAGTTTTACCATTTATATGGTAAGACTTTATCACTTACACTTTTAACCATTGAAGTACAATTTAGTTTCCGCAGTGTTTAACACGTTATGTTTAACCGTGTTTAACACATTATGTACACACAAGTATATATGACTCTATATTTATTGCATGTATTTACTTTAGACATATAGTATGCATATATCCACGCCCGTATCAGTCTATATTTATATACCTTTCATATGCATTTGTGACAAATATTACCTTTGTTCATGTTTAATTGACATCATTTGTGTCCTTAACATTTTTCTCTCCAGAATAATTTTTTTGAATTTATCCATGAGTGTTAAAAGTTAATTGACCATAAAAACATAAACTGATAAATTTGCTAGCAAAATAGCATTTCTAGTCCTCTGCGTTTTTGACGGGATATGCAATAACGCTATTTACAATGTTACGAAATGCGCGTGTTTGCCATCGCGAGCTGGCAGTCTAAACAAAGGGTCTCGAATTTCACGGTGTCGCACAAACACACAAAATTGATATATATTATCGGACGTAAATCGAACATTCAAAGAACAAGCAACGTTACGACGGGAATCATCGTCGCATGCCGCTATTTCGTATGTTCGACGTTTGACTGACACGCAGATAAAGCCCGTCCTTGTCGTAATCGCGCATTTGCCTTTATGTTTTGCCGTCAATATCCGCCGGCGACATACATTTCCATTGGCAGCGCATATTGGCCATGCTCGGCATTCGCGTGTAATTGTACGCAGAGCATTGTTCGAGGTCCGGGCCAATTCAAATTTACATAAATCCTGACCCGGGCGACGAATTATCGCGCTTATCAACGATCAGTGATCGGTGCATAACCGGAAATTATACGAATCATATTACCTTGGTGGCTGCACGAAGAATGCGTTTCATAATCCAATCTCACAAATTCATTTCCGTATGTTGTATTTGGAAGTGCAAAACACAGAACAGGAGCAGGGACGGATTTGTGCACGAACGCAGTAGGCACGTGAATGCATTGGTAAATCGTGCCAACAAATCAGTTTACGCTATTTCTAAAGCAATCTTAATAAAGATCTTTGAAGCGGACTTGCTTTAAAGGGTCACTTTCCTCCCTAATTTCCAGAATTCATTACTCTTTTTAATTTGCATTTAATGATAATAAATTTAAAATGTAAAGTGTTATGTGTTCTTCTATATATATTTATTTATTGTAATATTTCGATTCAGAAATTTAACTAGAAAAATGGACTACACCATATTTATATTCAATTTTGGCATATATAAAAATTTGCAGTAAATATGATTAAACCAAAAATAATATTTTTTCCTTTATGTATATAATTTTAAAAGATATAAGTATTTTTACTTAATAATGGAAATTGTTTGATCCGTCCCTGAGAAGAGATGGAAGAGAAAAGAGAAAACAGACGCGTATCGTATTTGTTGTGCCGACGAAGGACAATTTCGCGAATAGCAAGAATACAAATTATCCCGTGAATTTACATGACGCGAAAATTTATCGAGAGCAATCGTTATAAAACTTGCAGACTCGATATTACATGCAACCGCTTGGATTTATTTTTTGTTACGCTAATAAACTCTATTGAAGTTGTTATGAAAAATACAACATACCTAAAAATTGAAAAAAAGAATGGACGATAGTTAGCCATGATTTATTGTACGGTTTTATTATACGAGTAACTTAAATTTTAATTTTAAGTGGTTTTTTTATTATAAGATAAATATCTAAATTGAAATATTCTTTATATATGTTCCTCTATACAAGTGAATTATATTTATATTTAATTTATTTATTATATTTAATTTATTCAATATACCCGTATTACACGCGATAAATACTAAATTATATATATATTTTTTTATGGAGCAACTTATTTTTCCCGTTTATTATAAATTGAAATTCGATTTAAGTAGATTTACTTTATAACGCCAATTTTTGTTAAAGTATGATTTTTAATTAATATCCGTTCAATTTTTCTGTTGAAACATATACATATTTTTATTCAATCTGCACAGTTTGAAGTTAAAACATGTAATATTTTCACGAAGATCATTTTATTCAATTATGAATGCATGCAAAAACCATGTAATATATTTAATATTTTCATCAATTCTGAATTTCATCCAGTTTATCATGTAAATATGTTAAATTATACTCTAAAAATTTTATTTTGTATAATTTGATATTTTCATACCAACTTTTGATCAAGAAACACCGTATTGAAATTGGTTTCTGCGAAAACAATATTGTAGTATTTAAAGAATAGGAAAATTAGAAAATAAGCTTTGTGCATATTATTGTTCCGTCTCAACATCGGAGCCAGCAATGTTGCAACTGAAGTACCGTGCGAATTTTTTGATGTCACTAGCAATTTTCGCACTTCACGTCCGTCACATCCGTCTCCGTTTTATTCGTGACATTTAACTTTAAGCGAGTTGGCTACCGCTTTTTTATCTTTGCCTTTGTCAATTTCCTATCTCTTTCCAGTCTATCGTAACACGCAATGTATTCATCGGCAAGTGTGGCGATCCATTCGAAAACCAATAACGTTTACAAGAGCATCGAAAACAAGAAGAGCGGAACGATTAATCTTCGGCTTGGTGGCACATATCGACTCTTGCCTTTCGCTTTTGCATTCTTCGCAGAAAAGCGTACAATTTTTCTCGGCAACGATCAACAGAGATTGATCTATTCAATGCAATGGATTTCGCGTTAAGAGAAACACGAAAATTTTATATCCGAAATCTTCGCGTGTTTTCTCAAAAGATGGTTTAATCGGTGCAATTGATAGGAGGAAAAATTGGTTCTTGAGAAAATTTTGGAATTCTTAGACGAATGATTGAAAATAGCACAATTATGTAATTAAATGTTCATATTTCCGTTTGCTATCTGCACAAATTGATTACGTTTTAAAGGTTTTATTATAGTAATTCTAAAATTTATTTAACTTTTTCTGCAGTCAATCAACTGTAAAAATTATATAAAATAAATTAAAGTAAATTTCATTATCATTTATGAGTGTAAAGATGCATGAAATAAAGTATGTTTTTCTTTAAAATAAAATAATTAAATAATTTAAATGAAACAGCAGGGTATTTTTTTATCTCTGTTTATATTATGTTTATATATCTCGACTGTTTTCTGCAGCGAAATTGATTAATAATGAACATTTTTGTTTATTTTGATTAGCAGATTTTATCTGTGGAACAGTATGCTGTTATTAAAGTATCTGAATCTACATAACAATTTAGTTCAACCCTTCAAAGGATTTGGTTTCATTAACGAAACAAACTGGTTACAGAGAATATAGTATTGAGTTACATGCGTAATTAATATGTATATATATATATAGAAACAGTGCTGTTTTAGATCTGTATGAATATAAGAATTGCGTTAACTTTAAATTTGTTTCTAAATTTCAAATTAATTTCTTTCAAAAGTTTTTTTCAATTCAAAATTCATTCAAATAACCACTGCAAAAGAATCAATAAAACGTCATGAATGTCAATCATAAATGAAAAATCAAACCAAAAAGTATATATATTACAAAAAGATATGAACATATAAATATTATCAATTCTCAATGATTGATTAAAAGTAGTCCGTAATTAACGTAAAATTTATATTGTTCTCTGAATTATAAATATTTCTCATTGAATTACTACATTTAATACTAGTTTTTTTATAATAATTAATTAATTTCTTCAATTAATACCTGCTAATATGTCTCGAAAAGATTTTTAATTTATATATATAAATTAAGTTATACATTCGTTTAATATTACTTAGGCAATTATGAGTCATAACAAGTGGATTGACTTATTTCAATAATTTTTAACATTTTTTGTCCACCGTTTTTGATATGACAAAAAAAATGTGAGACAATAAATCATTATAACTATTGAAAAATTATTAAAACCATACAATGCACATATTTTTCCCATTTATAAAAAATCGAATAAAACTTAATTAGAAACATTAATTCGTTATTGTGAAATAAATAATTAAAAATACCCTAACTCCCTGACATGAGAACTGACATTCCATCTTAAGAATTTATTAATAAAAATTTTAATTCGAAATTGACTTTATTTGAACTCGGCGGTAGTAATTTCTGCTGATATACTTTAGTAATATATTTTTTATTAATTATTTCTCATCAATAATTTAAAAGCTTGATAAAAATCGTACACACGAATATACAAATTTATTATTTCCTCTCGAAGGGTACAATTTGAGTATTCAACGAAGTGTTTTTAATTATTTACCATCAGCAGCAAAAACCGCGGCAAGGATTGTTTGATGACATCGACGAGACGTGATGCGATGCGAGTCATTTTTTACTGAATGAAGTAGCTTCGTTTCGTCGCTATGACTGTACGTGAAGTGTCGTTTCGTCACTGCGACGAATATTGGAATTCGGCAGACGCATCGAACATAAGGCTTCGAGTGGAATATTCAATCGACTATAAGTATATGGAACATAGCCGTGGGGAGAGAGGCAGGGAACTGATCGGAAAAGAAGTACCTCCGTCACGGCTTCGCCAAGTGGGTGAAGCTGAGCCTGTTGATCGCTCGACAACTCGCTGACAGGAGTGGCGCGATCTTTTTTCATTCAGGGGAAAAACGGCTGAATGAAAGAGACGAGTCGCGATTGAATGACTAACTTTTAGAGATAGAATTCGAATATGGATTTTGCAGTCATAAGACGTTATTAACAATATGCCTTAGCTCTTCCGTCGATTATTTTTTGCGATTTTATTTACTCGGTAAGATTTCGTTTAATGCTCAAATATAAATCTTCAAATATAAATTCTTTTTTTATGAGCATGAATGTATTTATGCATATATGGATGGACGTTGATTCAAATGTCAATACTTTTAGATTTTATATGTGACATATTTTAATAGACGAAAATGACAGATATATGAATTATAGAAAAAAATTAATCTATATATTTTGCGTCGAACAATAAAGTTTCTTGTTTAACGTTTTCCAGTCCAGTGATTTATCACGTGAACTACCTTTTCAAATTGAGATTACTTTCAATTGGTACATCTCATTTTATTGGTTTACTTTGCACGGTACACATGAATACATATTACTTTTTTTCTCCTGTATTTACAATTAACTATTATACAAAGAAGCATCATAAAACCACAAAAAACTTTTTAAGGTAAAAGACTGTGTGATTGATAGTATAATACATAAGGGTGCCATTAATGACGAATTTATGAAATTTGAAACTTGAAGTAAATTAGTAAGTACACGACCAATGCTATTTATATATTGATTTAAAAATATTTATTTACGTAAAATTAAAGCTTTTCTTAGAACGGTTTAAATCTGATTAAGTGTGATTAAATATATTTAGTTATATAGTAGATTAGTTAAGTGATTATATAGATGCATTTCAGGTGAAGTAAGTAATATGAAAATATCTGTTTCTTATTTGCGATCCATAAATTATATATGAAATAATCCCAAAACGTTAATTGTGTAAGTATAAATACTACACGTCATTATGCATGCCAACTGATTTTTTAATAAATCATCAAGAATAAGAATATACGTCGAAACTTACCCGGACGTCCTTGGTGAACTGGTTGTTGCAGTAAATATGGACGGCGGAAAATTCTCGGACGTTGTCGAATTCAAACTTGATCTCGACCGGTTGTCCACCACGCGATTCGTTCTTCCATCCGACCCAGCCTTGGTTACGGTCATTATCGTAGTAACTCATTTTGAAGTTATCGGGGCCCGTGCGACCGTCCGTCAGCTGGCCTAAACCGCGACGTAACTCACTGTCCCAATGTCCGTCGTAAGTCGCATCAAAGAATGTCCAGTCGTTGCCCCTTTTATCTCCCTGAGGCATCGAATACGACAGTATTCCATCTGCGAATTAAAACGTCGATATAGCGAATCAATTAGCTGTATAAAATCGAGAGATAATTAATACTAATTAACTGATGATAAAATATATTGGGGCAACAAATTTTTATCTGAAGGATGATATATTGCGACTTAGTTAGATAGATGACGCAAATCATTGTCGTAATCAGGCTTGGAAAATTAATGACTTCGAAAGTACTGATTTATATTATTCAAGTCGGTTTATGAGCATGTATAGTTTTGAAAGATCATTTCTTAAAAATGAATATTATTTCATTCACTTGACTTTGGTAGATTTGTCCTTGCGAAGATTTATATTTATATGGAATAAATAAAATTTAAAAATATTATATACAAAATAATAAATTTAGTAACAATTAATTACAAGATTTTTACGGTTTATTGCAATATTTATACAGAAAACTGTTTTAAAATACTCCACATATATATTATATATTTTATTGGAACCTTTCGTTAAAATTAAATCGTTTTGAACTAAGTTTTTTCATTAATCCATCACAATTCATTTTGCAAAGCTCTTTTAATACTAACTGAACGTTTAAATGAAATTTCCATAAAATTCTCCTCGAGTAATTCTTCGTTGAAGTTTGCGCGTGAAGTGTGTAATTTTTAATAAATGGACAAATGAGAAATGAATAATTGAATATTAGGAATGAATATTTGAAAGATCTTACCGCTCCAATGGCAGCCGTAAAGCTCTACGCGCATGCACACTGTGCGACGATGGAAGCTGTACGGCACAAAACGAATTTTGCTGGCCAATATCGCGGGCTCCAGTTCGTGTTTCATTTCTAAGTACGTGTTTTTATTCCCTTCGATAACCTGCGAACAAAAGTAACAAGAACAAAATGAAACGACGAGCTTGCCATCACGCCGCATCCAATCACCAAAGTACTATCCATAAACAGGAGCTTCATATCCGCCAGGATAACGATGCTGCAGTTATTTTAAATTATAGCTACGAGTGCATAGTTATTTCAAACAATTATTTCAATTCAATTTGAGTGAAATATTTACACGGTGCGCTCGTATGTTTGCTGCAATTAGAATACTCCGTAATAAAGCTGGACTTCGGTTCTCATTATAATTAATGTACCGAATAGGAAAGGTCAGGAGAAATTTCAAATTCGTCGATTCAATTTTGGGTTGGGAATAATTATTAATATGTATGTATCTTGTTTTTGAACTAATTTCATAGGAATTAATCTATCAAAATATGATTTGATATAAAATCTGAAATAGACAAAAAATAAATCTGCTATCGGAAATTAAACAATCGTATTTAATTAACGGTATGAAACTGATTAAAATTGTTTAGAAGTAAATTATCAATAAAAGATAAATATATATAATTAAATTACATATACTGTTCAAAATATCAATACTTTTGATAATGAATTATACAATTTTATGGTGGGAAATTTACAAAGTATTCTATCATAAATTATTATAACGTAATATACACATTAATATAGCTAATAAAATTAGTAAAATAATGTTGATAGTCTGCAATACCGTGTAATATAATATAATTCCATCAACTGATAAATTCAGTTAATTTCAAGTTACGACTTTGAAACGGCAAGTATTAGTTGATTTGATCGATCGGTTACAATAACTGATACAGTGCGTCATAACATGTCTGCAAACTCAATTTATTTGTTAAAATAACTAGAAAAGCATTGATTTGAATTGGCATTTATAGTTGTTACAATTGATGCTTTGTAATTTATTATCTATATTCTAGAATCTCTTCCAAAAATGTTAAGTTAGGGACACACAATTTTTTTACAGTTACAAAGTATAAAAATCTTGCAATGTTTATACTGGTTTCAATCTCGTATGCAACATTAATACGAATACGATAGTTAAATCAACCGAATTTTACAGTCGCGCAATTTTCAACTGATGAGCCAGTTCAGTTGAGTGATTATTATTAATTATTTCCCTCTAATGAGCAAAATTATGATTTCGCAATTGATATATGGATATGAAATCCGGTTTTACGTTTACTCGCCGATTAAAAACGACGCACAACTAGGAAGAAAGAGAATTTAAATCCATAAATCTCCTGAAGAAATGCCTGAACAAGTGTTGCCGGGGATGCAAAATTAGATTCGTCAGCATTCAAATGACTCGGCGCAAATAAAGGAAAAGCCCGCAAATTGAATCATCAGACAAGTAGGACCAACAATAAAGAAGCACGAGCTGGAACGTGTGCGCTCATTTATGAATAAAATAAGGCATCTTGACGAGGGGTCGCGCGACACGTAGGGTGGCTGCACGATGGCCCCACGAGATCACGCAAAGTGCCGCGCGACTGCTATTGAAAAGATGGTAACATTGGCCCTGCGTGTTTGCACTTTTAAGCGACGAATATCCTGCGGCCGTGTACGTGCACGTACGCGGGATAACGTGCTTGCGTGACGGAGCGTTTCACCGTGCGCACGAAATTCCATTCACGTCTTTCGCACCGACAACGTCAACACGTTTTCCACGGTACCCTCGTCAGGTCATCTATATTCTCGATGTCCACCGCGAAGTGGACTTTTCCTTCTTGAAGGAGTTGCGCCAAAGATAAACCTAGACCCTCGCCCCAACTCTGCTGGATAATATTCCCTAGAGGTGTTCGAGTATCGCTTCGCCTTCCCTGACTCAACGTCACAAAAAAGCAAGATGTCGTCGTTTACATGCATTATGGCAAGGTTTCTACCGATTTTTTAATAGAATCTATCAATGTTGAATGACGATTAAGTTAAAAATTTATTTTACACAAAAAAAGGAATTTTTATCGCATAAAGAGACAATAAAATAGTTCCAAAGTTAAGAAAAAGAAAAAAATCTATTTCTTCGTGAAAGAAATAGTTTTATTCAGAAAATGTCTAGTAGTCTATTTAAACACATTTGTTCTAAATATTAATGCTAAATTCATTTCTTATGTAATTTAGTATGATAACTGTGAGAAAATACATATTTAGAATGACTTCTAAATATGTATCTTTATTGTAACTAAGCCTGGTTTTGCAACGGATCGTAATTAAACTGAAATTATGAAATTTAATATTTGAATTGCTAAGTATATCATTTGCATTATGAAAGAATGACACATATGTTGCGATGTGCAAATTTATGGTATGGTACAATATTTTTTATAAGAACTTAAAAGTAAGTATAATAACAGAAATAATAATTATAATTAGTAAAATTCAGAACAAAATAATTTTTAGTTTATTTGAAATGTTCAATTATGACAAAAAATAATAATTAAAGACAGAAGAATTCAAATATTTTTTCCTTATTTTCTTGATCAGGTTAAAAACATATGTTTTAAATTTTTGATTTTGGAACGAATTAAATTTTCGAAATTTAACTTCTATCAGATTTGGTTAAATCTTAGTGCATACAAGTCGAAATGTAGGTAAGATCTGTAATATCGGTAATAACTGTAACAAGTTAAAGGAGCTCTGAATAATTTCAGAGTTAGAATTTTGAAACTAGTATAATTACGAACGTAATTATATTTGTCTAACTTCTGCTAAAGCGGCATTTATTTCGCAATCATTCGGCTTTTAACAAACATATATGAATTTGCTGGCGAAACAAATAATTCTCCTCCGTAATTTTATTAAAAAATTATAAAATAATTACAGTTCAAAATTATATTATACTATAAATATGTACAGCACTTCAGCAATAACGTAGATTATTTTAAAATCATTCGACTAAAATGTAATTTTATAAATAATCATAAAAGTTTAAAATTAAACTACGTCATTCATCGAATAACTCACATTGAAATAAAACATCCATGCAAAACAAGTACATCTTGAAACTTCTTAAGAATAAAAAAAAAACGTGAAAAATTTTCAAAAATGAAATCAAGATTTAAAAGAATTTCTTATATATGTAAAGGGCTCATATACTTATTTATGTACCTAAAATACGATTTGCGGTAGCAAATTGTAAAAAAGATTGCTCGTCATTATGCTCAGTTTGTATTCCGAAAACGTGAAATCTGGGCACATGAAATTGTTGAAATTTGTTTTTCTCCATTTTGCATTGTAAATACCATTTTATATCTCCTCTCACATTAGGGGCGTCATTTAAATTGAATTTTCCGAGATTGAAACATTAACTTTTTTGGTTAATTAATTAACAATCTAATTAAGAATGTCCCCCCCCCCCGGGAATAATTTTCAATTTTTGATCGAATTTCAGATATACTAAATGGAATTCCCATCAAATTGTATTACAAACGTAAAAAGGATCTATATTTATCTGACGCAGAATTCAAATATCTACAAGATGTGATTCATTGGATATAAAGATTGGATTAATAATACTAGAATAATCCTAGTTTTTCTATTTTAAAATTTCTTATTTACTGATAGCATTTTTCTGGTGATTTGGAAAATTTTGACGAATGAAGTCAAGACGTAAGAAAAATATACTATATTAGTATAGACATATTTATATATATGTATTCTTATTTTATATATTACCTTCATATTTATTTACACGAAATCGCGTGTATTAATTAAAAATGCAATTTGAGGAAGCAAATTTGCAAAAAAAAATTCACCAATATTTGTAATTTATGTTTGGAAAACCTGGAATCTAGTGATCGGAAATTGGTGAACTTTGTCGTTGAGGTATCCCAATTTGTTATAGTTATTCACAACGATATTCCTTTTTACAAGGAGCCGTAGAATTATCGCTTTTTCTCTTAAATTACTCGCGTTATCGCCTTTTAGAAGAAGTTATTATATTCCTTTTTACAACCATATTTTGAGATATCGCTTTTTACAAGAGTTTTCTGAAGGTATCCCTTTTAACAACCAAGTTTTGATAAATCCCTTTATTCTTAAGAGGCGTTGATTTTAGTGCGTGCTATTTAATACATATTAAAAAGTATTATATCTTAAACTATACTCTTTAATTCATAATATTAATTAAAAAATATTTAATACAAAATATTGATTGAAAAGCTAAAAATACTTTAACAAACAAAATTTAATAATTTCATCTAAATAATATCTATTTTCGATTAAATGTGGTATTTGGATAATTGATTTTAAAAAGCAAAACGTTTTTCCGTATCATAATTCAATTGCTCAATACCGACAGTTGAACTTGAATTTAAGAAGCGAAAATTTCGGCAATGCAGCAATAAAGATTCGTAGCACGGCTATATGATACGCGACTTTGAAGTGCCTATAATTCACCCCGAGATCCTTTTTTGCTTATCGCGAAGGGGCACTAACTGCAGATTTATAGTGACGTCGAATACGTTTAGCGCCGGCAGTTTTCTTCTGCTTAGCTGGCGCCGTCATCGTGCGTCAATTTTTGATTTACTTTTAGATCGGAATTTGTTTTACCGTCACTTACAACAAAATTGATGCGTTCGGTTAAATGAAATACAATGTTTGATAAGAAAGTGGGCAGAATTCGCGTGCGATTTTAAGTCGTTTCGCATGCAGATCGCCGTGCATCCCTTATAATTACTGTATTTTCACGAGACTCTCGTATCAAAAGTTGGCATGAAACAAGGCTCTGATTCCTTTTGTACGATGCTATAATGGGAGTCTAATAAAAGACCGCCTTTTACAACACGTACTTTGCATTTAAACGTACTTTCGTTTTTAACGTTACCTTTAATTATTACAAATTATGAATAAAATGAAGACTAAGAAATGCAAACTTTAATCATATGTATTAATGCCATTTAGACAATAATATCATATTAATACCATATATTAAAAATAAATATTTTATACATGTTATTTGTCGACTGTTAGAAGTTCATATTATTTATATTATATGTATTATTTATATATTTTTTATATTTCAGGCAATATGTCCTAATATATTATTATGTTAGTATATCAATAATAAATAAAGTTTATTTCATTTTCTCATCTCGTATATTTAATATGATAATTTTAATTGTCACTTTGTTTAAGGCGAGATATTGATATATATTTTTTTTGACAAATAGGCGCTTTACTATTTTGTTTTATCTGTAGACATAATTATTCAAGAATTGCATTCACTACGTTAGTCTTGATAGATTGCTAAAACAAATTCACAGTAGTTTCTCTTTTAAGTTTACTTTTAGTGGTAAATTTAGATAATCTAATAACATTCCGAAAACAGTGAAAAACCCATTGATTACCTTAACAAATGATGTTTCTTTGTTTAAGGTGGTTAAATTTCGGTACACGAAACTTGCTTCAAATTTGGCAAGTCAGTACCGAGCTATAGTCGAAAAATGTCTGTTCAGCCCTAACGTGACTAAACAGTTTCCATCGTAATTGGTGCACGTGCTTAACACTTCCGGTTGCTGGAAGCTGAGCACGTAGCCTCAACTATATACCTATGCGTGCCTGAGGAATTCGTACGATATAAAGTGACGTTAAAATCATTCATTGCAAGTGAAAATGAACATCTGAACAGAAGTAAAAGAAAAACAATTCTTTTTTACACGATTTGTAACCATTGTTTGAAACGCTCGAAAAGTTTTACTTAAATGACTAGAGTTAATTGCCAAATTTCTACTTTACTTTA
>JABFPK010000051.1:0-22337 GCA_022817445.1 Habroteleia sp. ZL-2020
CATCTATATAACCTGTAAAAAATATATTATGGAACAACGAACAAAAATTCAATATAAGTTTTGTAAACTATTACCTGAATTACGGAGAGAACATTTAAACAGTTAAGTATAACTAAAGTAATTAAGGTTTTTGAGAAAAAAATTTATTTCTTCAACGGAACCAAAACCTTACGAAAAACTCAATGAACACGATGTCTTAGTTGTCTCGTTTTTTCGTTGTTTATTCTTGTTTATGACTTTGTTCACTTTAATCCATTATCTTTATAAAGTTCTGACATCAACTGTCAAAAAGAATGAATTGAAATAAAAATAATATATATTCCACGTTATTAAACTTTATTACAGAAATAAAACAAATAACCGTACGTTATTTGCTTTATTGTTAAATATTTCGAAATGCTCGTTTGCTTGAAGGAATATATAAAATAATATATTTTATCTCGAAATAACAGTTTTATGTTGAACAATAATAATTATTTACCCACTATTTCTTTCATTGAACTCCTTGAAAAGCATTTTCGTATAAACAGTTACATTTAATCCAAACAACAATTTAATTTATCTCAAAACCATTTTCAAAATTAATTTGCTATTATTACCACTTTCGTATACTTTAAAACACAAAACCGAAGTCAACAAACATAGGATATTATACATTTCCATTATTAACGTCGTTGTCGAATAAAATTTGAGCTTAGGTCAAGGACGGAAGTTATTTACTATGTCGAGAAGAATCAAAGTCCAAAGTAACTTAAAAGTAAAGCATTTCAACCGGTAATTGGAAAGACGAGGGTTCGGTTCTCGTCTTTGACGAAAGCTCGAATTTTATTCGCTGAAGACGCTTTACAAATAAATTATGCACCATTCTAAAACTTTTAAAATAACAGATTAGACAAATAAATATTATATTTGTGTGAAAAGAAAATTTTATTTATGCTATATAAGAACTATTACTTTTTTGATTCAGAATAATTGCATTTTTATAATGCTAAAGTAGTTGCACTTTATATCAAGGCAGAATTTGTTTAGAACTATTTAAATTAAGCTTAAGCATGTAGAGATAATATCAGAGACAGCAAAGAGGTATGAAGTAGTCGACAATGAAACGATGTTCGCTGTTTGTATAGTATGGAGTGGGGAGAAACAGAGAATATCAAGAATAAGGTCGATATTGAGGGCATTGAAGTACAGGGGCTGTTCAACAATGCTTTGCGGTAACAATTAACAAACAAATAATTCTGTTGTAGCAATTTGCAATTATCAGATGTGGCTCTCTTTGACTCCGATTGCTAAATCAATGAATTTCTACTAGATCCAACTGTTTGACCATGTATAAACGTGTGTTTGTTCAAACGGATAGACATTAGATTAGATGGATATTGGTGTTAACGAAATAGAAAAAGTGGAATCGTTGATGCATACAAATTAGTAAAAAATTGAAAAGCGAAATTAATTGTACAGTGTACAATTAAGTATTTTGTGAGTTACATAAAATAATATTTCATTCCTGTTTCATATTACACTTCTCTGATAATATTTAATTTCTCTATTAGTCAAATCTCTATTAGTCAAAATTATTGTACTATGAAATATTTCTCTCATTACAAAATTTTAATAGAAAGCAAATTTTATTTGCAAAAATAATGCAATCTCATTTTATAATACAAAATCATTTACAACATAGTAAACTCGATGTATTGCTTTAAATAATGAATACGATTTTTTGTTATAAACTCTTTATGATTGTTATATAACCAATCTTAAAAATATGTAAATTTAAAAGCATTTTAACTACACATTAAACAGTCTGAAATATTACTTCGTTTCGATTAAAAATAATGAGACACATTACAGTAAATTGCCCACGAACCAGAAAAGGTCGATAATTTTATGCCTCAAAGTGTGCTATAAGTGTGACTATAGAATGTATACACAAAGAAGCATCTTTGTTCATACAAGACAACTTCTTCGAGCAGTTTAATATCGTTTACGTTCCGATACGACTATCCAATTTCCTTCGCTCTTGCAATGTATTTCTGAAACGATGTTCGATTTTTTCATTGTTCTCGCCACAAAACATTTCGCGCAACTTCTCCTTTCCTTTTCTCAACCGATCTTCTCTCCCTTTGTCCCTTTGATCTTTGTATATATACAAAACAACGCTATAAAATAAATTTTAAAAATCAACGTTCTATTCAATATTTATGAATAGCATTTCCATTTTTTACAAAGCGATAAAACGAATAAGATATTTATAAACACATGGACAATATTTTCTAATATTTATATATACAGTTTGTTAATTTTTTTGCTCACTAATTTCGCAATTTGTATCGAGTTGTCGACGTGATTACGATTTCCATACAACTGTTGTTTTACACGAAGTAAACTAGAAATATGCAGACAAATATTTTCTTATAATCATTGTCGATTATAAAACGCGATGTATAATAATAGTGTCTTTATCGCAAGAATGAGGCAGCCTCAATAGGAAAGAATCTTCGTTGGATTTAAACGTCAACGGCTTTCGAAATGTATACGTGCATGGCGTGTCTGGAAACGTAAAACGAAAGGGGCAATGTTGGGTAGTGTCTGGTCTTATACGAGGATATAACTGGTAAGAGATGGCTTAATAACGTTGCAATGTCAGCTATCCTTACATTCGCCTGCGCACGTGCTCATACGGTTTACGTAGATGCAACTACGTCGTCTAGAATCAGGCAATATTGAAGCAATAATCCTGGTTTCTATCCTGCCTTCTAACTTCTCCGTATTATCTGTCCCCTTCCCTCTATCTCCTTCTCCATTCTTTCTTTCGTTCCGATATCCGTAATGTATAAAGATATTAAATTTACATGTCCCTTTTTTGTATGCTCGGTTCAACAACCACTATTATTAAGATATTTATTTTCGGAATTACACGCTCAATTCTATACCAATTCAATGTTAACACACACGAAGGAAAATAAATAACAAAATTCAATAGAAACCCAATTATTTGAGGCGTAATAATATCCATAAGAATACCATAATTGTTATTAACATATATTTACAAATTACTGTTATGATAAATATTTGCATGATATTTGTAAATATATATATATATATATATATGTTTATATATAATTTGAACGGAGAATTTAAATCCATTTTGCACAATTTAAATTAACACAAAATTAGTTTCTTATTTCAAAATATCACATTTTTCAATAGCATTGTTTTGATGATTTGGAAAATTTTGTTGAATGAAAACTAAATGCAAAGAAAACGTCTTATATAGGTGAAGGGATGCTCAGAAACTTATTTATGCACCCAAAATACGATTCGTTGAAGAAAATTGGAAAAAAAAATTTTTCATCCCCAAGCTCAGTTTGAGATCCAAAAACGTGAAAACTAGACACCCGAAATTGGTGAAAAATTTTTTTCTCCATTTTGCACTTCAAATATCATTTTCTATCTTCTTTCATATCAGCGATTTCATATATATTGAACTTTATAAGATTTGAAACAACAATTTTTTTGGTCCCCCAAAAATTAGAAGGTCCCACCCTGGAAAAATTTTCGATTTTTAACCGAATTTCAGAAATTCTAAATTGATTTTTCTTCAAACTGACACCCAAACATAGAAGTAACTATATTATTCTGGTGCATAATTCAATTCTCTACATGATAAACTTCATTAGAAAAAGATCATTTAAATATTATTGACACAATCCAAGTTTTTCTGTTTCAAAAATTCTCATTTTTGGTAGCATTTTTTGATGATTTTGAAAAAATTTTCAAATTCAATTCAGATACAAAAAAAAATGTATTACATCACTGAAGCGATACTCAGAAACTTGTTTATGTACCCAAAATACGATTTGCGAAAGAAAATAAGAAAAAAAAATTTTCATCCTCCAGCTCAGTTTGCATTTCAAAAACGTGAAATCTAGACATCTGAAATCGCTGAATTATCTCGTAACATATCAACACAAGTTTTGAGGTTTTCACATAAGTTACGCTAATATGAAACTTGCACAATGCTTTATCGATAACAGATATTCACTTTATCCTTAAATAAGTTAACTGGTTATTTTTTGTCTACACTTACAAAGACGCAAGTTGAGCGTAAGTGCAGTAATGTTGAGTTACCGGATAGCCAGTCATTTACATTTTAATTTGCAGCATATTTAGCTCCGTAATTAAGGCATTAATTACTTAAGGAACATTATTCTTTGCGATCCTCGTCGAGGCAGAAAAAGCGTCTAATTGGTCATTGTTTTTTTGACATGAACTTTTACATTCCATCTAAACGGAAATTTTATGAAAAATAATGTATTCTTCTACTGAAATTTGTGTATAATTTGAATTTTAGATGTATAATCCTCAATCTATTAAAGTAATATAAATTCAAAGGCCATTTACATTTTTCTTGTGCCATCAGCGGCGTCATTATCAGACGAAGAGTATCAACAGGACGAAATTATTCGCACCTTTAGCCAAGAGTTGTCGCAAGCCAAACGGAATTCTGCTAGAACACGAAATGTTACGAATGTGCCTCTTATCGTATGCACAGTTATGCGGCATACGAAACGACACCTAGTTCTTAACGTGTTGGCTTTTCGGAGGCTGGTTTTGTGTAGGTAACTTTATATAGCTGATCTTAAATCCAGCCCACTTTGGCGCAAGTTTAGCACCATTCCGTGCCAACCAGCTCTTCTCTCGCCTTCCACGGATCGGTTTAATCCTTTAAACCAAAACTTCTATTCATATGTAATAATTAGATAAAGATCAAGAAGTCAAAAGCACGTATGATTCACTATAAATGTGTTTTTGTTTTTTAATATTATTCTTCAATTTGTCTATGATTCGCGAAGCCATTTTCTATTTCATTGTTTATTCAAATGAATGGTTAACATTAAAAAGTTCAAGCTTTTCACCTTTAACTTTCAAACGAAGCTCTTTCTCTTTTTGCACGCAACACAAACAGCGTCACTTTATAAATGAGATTGCATTCAATTTTGCGGATAAAGTGAATTTGAATTGGCAGAGAGTTAGCGTACAATGAAGTTATTTGAAATGTTGATTTGTGCGAACTGACACAGTTGACTGCAAAGATGAAGTATTTACGAAACAAGGCTATGTTATAATAATAAATTCATATTTTCTCTTTTCTACTGTAAATTTTGCTCAACTCGCTATTAAACTTTTAAGAAGGTCCCCCATTATAAGTCGCTTTGTATTTTCGACAATGTTGAAACTTTCTCGCAAGCTTTCTGCAACGAATCGCTAAACTTTTAATAGCGATAATTACGTATTTACTTAAAGCGTTTTGCATGCATTTACACATTTATTGGGTTTTATTGCAAATTAATGAACAAGATTACTTATAATTAAAAACTTTTAAACAAGTGTATTTCACTTGCGCTTGGCCAAGTTATGAAGAGAGCATTGCAGGAGTGCATATATTTTCAGGTAAATTGATTTTCATTTCGTGACTGTTGTAGCATTACAGTTACGTCTATATATAGAAGTAGAAATAAACTTATTTTCACAGACGATCACATTCAGAAATCATATATTTACAACGATATCATATCGTTTTTATAACATTACATTGTTTAAGTTTACTACCAAATTAGGTAAATACTAAAATGATAAGTATGCATATTTTAAACAAAACTTAGTTAACCTTTACTCATAGTAAGTTGTAAAAGATTATCTTACGTAATTTATTTATTTATATTTTATGCATACATGAAATGAAATTTTGTCATAACGTCACACAAGCATTACGTCATAAATTTCATGATAATACCTATTATTTTAGATATCGTAATAAACTTATAGCTACCATACAATGTAGTTTAAATTTTGTCTTTTTAAATAACAGTGGCTGTAGCATTTTGTTCAAATGAAGAAAGCTATTATAGTGAAATTGTAGCACGTACGGGAGTGTATTATTTCATAGCGCATGTATCTTGAAACTGAAAAACAGAAATAAAGTTCAACAAAATTTCCATCCACAATCAACGAAATTACTTCGAAAAGTTCACTCTCTGCGAAGTAATCATACGAAATTGAAAACATATGGCGCATTACGGAATTGCAAAAATGCAGCAGCCGAAATCAGTTATAAGTTTCGTCGGACGGCGGAAGCGAACTACCTCATTTGGATAAAATGTTTTTCAAGTACTGGCCGCGTCTCTTGAAAGGTTTTTGCTCGGCAATGTGTATGACCGGACATTGTTTTCCATCGAAAAGTTTCCAAGTAACTGGCAGTTACGGCACAATGTACCACGAATCCACGCATATTGTGTATCCGCGCCTTTTTGCCTTGAATCAAACCAGCAGCTTGGTTCGCCGAGCTCAATGCGACACGGTTCCTTTCGACTACGTCCAAGCTTTCAAACAAGTTCGGCGCCGCAACAATGCACAAAGTTTGCAGACAAGAACTTACGCGCCCCAAAACGTACGACAACACGGGCACGTCAGTTGCGCAATACATCGAAACAAACTTGACAAGGATTGCCAATGGTCCCACACTGTACCGGATATGCCAGGCTTTGCCATCGATTTCCGACCTCCAAATCGTTTCTTAAGGGTCGTGGCTAAACTTTTGGTATAATATTTTATGGACTGTATGCGTTCGAAACAATTTTGGACAACTCATTGTGAGACTGACGGTTCATAAAAATCGTTCAAGCGTTTCGTTTCAGTTGATCATTTTTAGACAGTTATATACACGATACCGGTGCAAAAATATTATTGGTCGAACACAATACAGCGGTCATTCAATGAAATTTACTCGAGTCATAAAATGAGAATGATTTTCTTATTATAAATTTAATATTTTAATATTTCTTATTTTTCATTGTGACGGATAGTCGCAGCGTCCAATTATTTAAATAATACTCTAACTGGAGAAATATATTCATGACGTATTTATCTTTGCAATGCGGTGAATGAATTCAATTCGAATTTAAGTGGATTTATTTAAAAATCTTAGTTCTGAGATGCAATAAAAAATAAAAAAACTATAAGGCAAAACTTTTAATTGTTCTTCCTTAATCCAATTTCCATAAGAATAATAAAAAAACTTCCTACGGTACAAAGTAAAACAAATTTTCAATCCAAGAATAAAAATATATACGAATAACTATATGCACACTTATACATTAAATAACGTGAAAAATGGTACATTGTGATTTTGCGTGACTACTGGCGTATATTAAAATGAAAAAACTGTCCACTTTACACGACTCGTTAGAGGTCGATTTTCTTTCTAGTTCATATTCTACAATAATATTTTGCCATATTTACGTCAGCTTCTTTAGCCAGCACCTTTTGAATCAAAGGCTGCGCGACCAAAATGAAGAATGGTATGCGTCAAACGTGATTCGTGAGTGCAATTTCATAGCCACATTGGTTAGATGCACAGCCATTTCAAAATTCCACGATTGAGCTGGTTGAAAAGAGCACAACAAATTGTGTTCCATGAATTGCATTCCTTCAATTCCATTTCTTTTTGAAATAAAGAATTATACTTTAGATTGATATACGGGATTGTAAAAATTTACATGTATATAAATTGAAATAAATTTTTTTAATCATTTTTAATTTAGTAATATTTTTCAATGTCATTTGTTTTAAATAACGCAAAACGAACAAGGGTATAAATATATTAAAATATTTGATTTAGAACAAGCGATGATAAATTTATGACAATTAAGAAAAAAAATTTTATTTGATTTATTTATTAATCCTTGCCAATTACTACAGTAAACTTTAAATTCAATTTATTATATTTGTCTTTTTTCTTACATTCAGTCAGTGTATTTAGTAAAATATCATATAAGATATCAAATATTGTATTGTATGTAAGTAATCTTTTATTATAACTATAATCAAAGTTCTCTTTTATCATACACAAACACAAAAGTAATATCAGATTGGGACGGATAAAAAATTGAGAACAATGCAAACAATGCGGGTAAAAATAACATCATAAAACCTACACGCGCCGGAATTTTTAGATTTGATTCTAGTGATTCTATTGTTTTTTCATGAGCATTATTTCCAGAAGCGTTTTTTGCTTAATTTTACAAGAATTTTTTTTTGATTTTTTCCCTCCTATTTTTGATTTCTTAGAAGCAGACTCAGAATTTTCAATTAATTATTGTTGATTCGTCATTTTTCAGAGAAAATAACGCCAATTCGATGGTAACAGATGATTGAGGAAAATTAAATTTTAGTCAGCATACCTCTCGCCTCGTTTTTCGAATTTGCGAAATTATAACTGACATTTGATATGCAATAAAGATCACTTAAGGATTCTTTCTATTGTAAACTATTAGATTCAGGAGATCGATGATTCAGGTATATTAGATGATGGATTCCAACGTCTGACTCGCTACATTTGAAATATATATATTTATAAATCAGAAAATATAAAAGGGTAAATTTCTATTTTTTGAATATGAACAAAATGAATTAAATAAAAAATAAATCTCCTTCCCGAAACGTAAAAGTTTTGAAATAAACCCTTCCATTTATCAATTCACTGAAAAATTCAGACACTCGTTTATTGATATTAATTACTCGCATACGAATTTTTTCAGAATTTTTCAATACATACTATTTTAGCTATTTGCTTTGTCCTAACGTGGGACCGTCCGGACGTATACGATGAAAAATGTTCAGTATCATAATAGCATTCCACATTTTAATATAGCTACACTTTTCAACTGCGTAGCTTTGAACCTAGAAGCTAGGTCCAAAAGTACGAACTTCAGCTACAGACAAAAACCATTCTATGTTCCAATTACACTCTAGCTGTCACAAGCGTGAAAATGAATCTACGTCAACTACAGGATAAATGCTATTGAAATATTTTATCAGAAATTTAAGGTTAAGAAAACGAAACGTAATTTTACAAAATAATAAATAAATACAAATTCTACAACAATTATTTTGTATTAAAATTATTCTCTTATTATTAAAATTAGAAACTCCATTTGAATCTTTCTCCAACTCTAAAACTTGACAGTATTATCCTTAAAATTCCTAACGTATATAACTTGAAATTGTATCACAGAATTATGGCTGTAATGACTATGATTAATAGTTCTTCAGCTAAAGTAGGCAACTTTCGTAGTAAGTCTCATTGTCACCGTAGACAACATTCTTATTATCATTATAACTATTTCGTTACTTATCAAACATCGTCGTGTATTTCACATAAATATACATTAGTGTCAAATCTCAATTTGGCCTTGACCTTAATTTAACTTTTTAAACAATTTTAATGTTCATATACTTGCATTATTCTAAATATTAATAATAATAATAATAAGAATAACAACTATAATATAATATTTTAATAACAATAGTGTGTAATAATTCAAGAAATATTTAAGACGGAAATACGGGTATGACACATTATACTGGTATTGTGGGTTATACAAGTGATAGAGATACGAATTAGTTCCAACGAGTATATATGCCGTTTCACAGAAGAGAGAGGTAATATTTATAACTTCTATCTTTAATACGCATAATCTACCTTAACAATAATTATTGTAAATATAAATAATACTACATATATATTATTATGTACAGCCAACAAATTATATTTAAAATTTTTATCTTTAAACACTAATATAAAATTTAATTAAATACTTGATTATCTAGTGTAATAAAATAAAAAATATTTATTAAAAAATTTAGGAAAACACAAATTTTATTATAAATTAATTTTTGAATAATCACAGTAATAATTGCTTTTAGTAATTAATTAGCAGATAATTTTGTAGTTATTTTTGTAATAATATTTATCGAATTGTTACGAAAAGATTGCTACAACATTATACATCTTATTCCTGCACCCACTTAGCAAAAATTATTTATAATATCCTAAATGCTATTTCGCGCATAAATGGGTAAAAATTGGAAGAAATCCCAGTACCTTACGGCGCTAGCGGTAATTGAGTCACATATAATCCGTGCTTTACGAAATCTCAAAGTAAGACTAAGTTACCTTTCAAGAATAACTACAGCATAATTCAAAATCTCATTAGAATGTTGCTATGGAGAACAATTTTTTGCCCATTACATACGAGGTGCATTACATAAAAGTTCGTTATTCGCTTGAAAAAGTAGAGAAAAATTATTTATATTATAAAACACCTTAAACATTCAAATCAAGTTTCATATGATTAAATAAAAAAATATAAAGAATATAAACTAACCAAACATTTAAATTTTCCAAATTTACTTTATAGAATAGATAATAATAAATTTAATTTATTATATTAATATTCCATTGTAATATATATTAGATCTAAATTTTCATTCGTACTTACATCTGAAAATATTACATATAATAGTATATATATATATTATCTTTAACTTTCCTCGTGACATTTCATTTCTGTTTTTACTCGAGGAAATATACTTTTTAATCAAAATAAGAAATGATAACCCAAAATGGAAAGGGTACTTTAGAAATAATGAGATTTCGTACATGGTCAATTGTAAAAATTCCGTTTTGTAAGCGGTGGTGCAATAATCTATGAATTTGTTTTCAAGGTGATTCAAGAGTTAAATCCCGGGGCAACTATACCCCTTCAATAGAGTTAATTTCCTTCGAAGTCTTGGCCTGCCCCGATAAAGTCGAAAGACTTTTCGTTTGTAAGAAGAATCGCAATAAACCGTTAAACCGCCATTAAACGCGAAATCAATACAGCTGCTTCTGAATCGACTCAAGATATCAAGTTGAGTGATAAGCTTCATTACGAATAGTAATATTGTAATAGATTGGAATATGGGATCGAACATATTGAATCCATATTGGCCAATTTGGAATTTTAATGTGGCATACCATGTTTGAAATCGGGTCCAACTCGGGCATAGCCATGGCATTCCACGTCATTGGATGCCCATTCATGATCAGGTCAGAACCACATATGAATTTTCTTGGTCGGGTGTTGCTAAGGCCCTGATCTGGCAATCCCGTTTGGTGGAATACCTGGTCAGGGCCAGACAAGGCTAATATTACCAAGCTCTAGAAAATGATACGCCTAATCTGGACCCTGTCTGGGCCATGATTCAGCCAGATCACATATTCTCCTTGTGTTCCTTCATTAATACACCCCTCGGTTTTCCATCGATGTGAGTTGAATGATAAAAATATTCTTGACATGTAATTGAAAAACGATCACAAGACTCACAGATAATGTTTAACTGGATATTATTTCTTGTTCTTACTGCCAAGTGTGATAGCTGCAGTTATTTTTCTGCAGCACAGTTCCGGTTTATTTCTTCGTGATAATAAATGTCATTTGTAACTTTTAATACCCATTTGCTCTTGATTAATGAAGTCAATGGAACAAATTGCACGGTTGCAGTTTATTTCTATTTACCAAATAGCAAAGTTCTGTCGTCGTTAAGTATATCATAAATCATAATTAAGTGTAATATATTTTTAACCTATTTTAATATAAATTATCTATTTTTTATAAGTAACACATATTCTAATCAAATATAATATAGCAAAAGAGACTAAAGTTAATAAAATTTAATTGGCTATCATGATATTATTATTTATGAAATAAAATAAAAACATCCACCATTCACAT
Source organism: Habroteleia sp. ZL-2020 (assembly GCA_022817445.1). Classification (NCBI taxonomy): domain Eukaryota; kingdom Metazoa; phylum Arthropoda; class Insecta; order Hymenoptera; family Scelionidae; genus Habroteleia; species Habroteleia sp. ZL-2020. Next base: position 11,622 of record JABFPK010000051.1, read on the forward strand.
TCAAAGAAACGAAGGAAATATATAATACGTGATGATAAAAGTCAATATCTCCGACTGCACGTGAGAATTCGGAATAGATTTGTGAAGCAGTTGCAAAGAATCTATACAACTGTAGTCGCTGAAATTGTGTCTATCTTAAAATACGTGGAATCTCATCGGAGCGTAAACAAACTATAAAATTTAATAGTGTATCCTTTTATTATACTGTTATGTTCTACCATTCCTAAATTGACGTGACTCCTATGTTTCTTGGATTTTTGTTTCATAGACTTTCCTTTTGAAATAGCAGTTTTTTTATAATATAGAGTATATAACAATCTCAATTTTATAATAAGTGCAAGGCTCTTTATGACGGTAAAGAAACTAATTTGTTTAATTAACGGTAGATTAAGTGTGGATGGCATTGTTAGAGAAAAGTTTGCTGGCTATCATTCAATTATTAAAAAATTCACGCAGTGAATCTATAGGGCAATAAAAACTTACAGTGTCTTAAAGATTTGAATAAATAAGTTCAATCTCACTTAAGTAAGTTGTGGAGGAACAATTAGTAAGAATATATTCTTCCCTGGAGATCTCTTAAACATCCGCGATTCAAGTAGCTTGGTTTATTTCTTCTCGAAAGAATCACCTGTACAACACTGAAATCCTGTACGCTGAAATCGTTAAAAATACATTATAAAATAATCTATTCCACATTTCACCGTCATAAATTTCACATTTTCGAATTAATTTTCTTTACACATAAACTCTGTCGTTTATATTGCTGGATAATTGAAAATGTATGAATTCCTACTTTATTATTATATAGGTACTTATCCTAATGGCAAAAATCGTTAAAAAATATCGTTAGAATTTAATTATTTTACTGTTATTTAAATTTTTTTACTGATATTAAAGAATTTACTTTCGTAAGATTTATGTTTCAACAATATACATTTACTGTATCACAATAAATTTATTTTCATGATTTTTTCTTGATGAATAATATAGTTCAAAGGATAATTGTAATATACATAGAAAAATAAAGCAATCGCCGTCAAATATTTAAAAATACTTGACATAAGTAATTATGTACATTTTTTTAAAAGAATTCTGAATTTTGTAGTTTAAAAAATGGGTCAATAGCTAATAAGGAATTGAGTTATATGTATCTTAAGACCACTAGCACTGCAGTTGGGTGAAAATTTAATCCTGTTAATATTGAAGATAAACATGGTTTCGAGAAAAACGATTTTTCAAAGAAAATTGAATTTTGTTTTTCACAAGTTACATTCAATTATATTGTCGGCCCTCGGTAACTTTAACAGCATTGTCTAAATCTTTTTTTCCTCAAACTGCTTTGACCTCCTTCATTGCCTTTCCTGACCTATTTGCACGTCTTTGCTTGTAAATAATTACTTGTGATTTATATGTCAATATAAATTAATTAATATAGCATATAATCAGACGGTTATCATTAAATAGTAGAATGTTATATTAATCGTTTAAAATTATTACATAGTGACATTTTAGAAATACCAATATTATAATTAATTATTAAATATTTTATTTTTCGTTTGTGTTTCGTTCAATTTACCTCTAAACATTTTGTTAATGTAGCTCTCGTTAGAAAGTACAATAAGTTTAATATCGGTTTCAGATTAATAATCCCAAAAGATTTAATTTGTCTCCGCAAATCAATCATTGTTTGGTGACGGTAGTCATAAAGTGTAACGCAGTAAGATAAATTAATTTTGAACTGGATAAAACAAACGAGGCGTATAATAACACGTCATTGGCAGAAAATCTCCGTGGATATTTTTAGGGAGCTAATGGAGACAAAAGTGTTGCAGCCAGAATTCGAATGTTCAAGTTAATCCTAAGAGGATTGTAAACGCGTTGATCTTTATGAGCTTCGTACTTTTGCACACTTTTTAGAGCTATTCGAACGATCAAACACAATTTTTTGTTGCACCATACCTGAATCTCCATTCCAGGACCCGCCCCTTTCAATACTCACTCCACGATTCGTCTATCGCGAAACAAATGACGATAAACGTTTTACTTCATCATTGATAAGCGACAATACTGTAGAATAAACTCGCCGCGCCTACTTCGAAAGACGATTACACGCGATTTCTCGAGTCGATTCTCACACCTCCTTGCTAAGCAACGATTCACGCCGTGTCTCGATAAGCTGACATTCTTTGTCCAGGAAAATAATCTCACACTAAAACGAACTTATCTGTGTCTTTACCAACCCAAAAAAAGCTGAAATAATATTGATTTTCCCTCCAAGATCAACGATTTATCGCCTTTTGCCACTAAGAACCGCCATTCTGTCGAAATATTTTTTGGTCTATATTTTCTACGCTTTTGATTAAACGTAAAAAAACAAAAATTCACCGGAAGGTTTGCAACAGCCGAAATTCTACCATTATTCAATCACAGGAACATGTTAAAATAACTTTGTATTAACTTTGGCAAAAGTGTAAATCACTTATAGAAAAGAATTTACTATTCTTTCAAAAACTGCTAGAACAATTACGAAATCTATAAAAATTTAGAATAAAAAATATATTCATACTCATCGATATAATAAACATATGTTATTTTTTTATTATATTTGTTTACATATATTTGATAGTACTGATCTGTAAAATTACTTTACTTTCTAAAATTATACAATTATTATAACGAAACGATGAATGGTAAAATAATTAAGCATGGACAAGTGTTGATGAAAAAAAAACGAATTCCAAAAGTTCCAACGCCAAATTCAAACTTTTAATGTTCCAATTATAATTAAACGCGTTACTCCATGAAATTTAACGCCTCGCTTATTTTAACATGTTATAATAGCCAAATTAATCATAAAACTTGTGCGTGGCGTTAGTGTTACTTGTAAGAATCTGGGTTAAGGAGACGTCACGTCGAATTTACGACGATAATATCGGTGAAAAATTGCATTTCATTGAAGCAAGGAGGGGATTCACTATAGTTCTTCGATTGGCTAACTCGCCCCCTCGCATCACAATCGACATATTACGGCCATTCTACTGCGCAGCTCACATTTATCACTCTTGGAGAACATTTTTCTTATGAGATCATTCATGACCACGTACGTAATTCGACTCTAAACGATTAAACATGCTAATATGTAATCACATTACAATAACATTACTCGCATGAAACCATTCGCAGATCATTTTCAAACAATTCTAATTAAAATATTCATGTTAACACATTGTTATAATTATAACAATAATTATATATGTGTTTAATTATCCTTGTAATATATTAGTCGTGTAAACATCTATATTCTTACTAATTAATAAATTTAATTAACTCAATGTTATACAAACTTAGCAAAGTGTACTTAAATTCTAAATTTTAGTTAGAAATTCTGTTACAAAAATTATTTAATATACTTCCTAAAATAAAAATCCATCGTCAATATCAAAAATTTGATTTTTTAAAAATTAATAGAAAAATTTAATTTATTTTGAATTATATAATTTAATCCAATTACATTGATTTACAAAAAAATATTTACATTTAAATATAGTTATATTGCAATTTTTACTCTTCAGAAATTTTTATTCTGATACAACTGATATAATCAATTCAATTTAAAACTGATTTATTGGAAGCTCTACTAGATGTAATTGAATAGGTATTATATATATATAGAAAGTGATAAAATTATGAATGGCTGAGCAAACGAAATGCTTTCAGATGCACAATTTACGGAAAGTTCATAGAAATTGAATTTCGTTATGGTGCCACCAATTTGAATTTATAATACAACCAAAATTGACTTCTATTATTTTTACTTATTTTATAATGATTATTATAAAATCTTTCCATGCAAATATTACCTCTACAATTTAATGCATTTTTTATTGAAATAAGAAATTCATGTGTATATAAATTAAAAAATATTAATTTATATATAATTGAATATAATGCGGTTATATATAAGCTTTGTAATATATGCCAAATGTGTTAAAGTTTTTCAAAATAGTTTCATAAAGTTACGCATATAAGTTTATAAAGTTTTTGCAGAGAATACTATATTTCCATATATACTTTATACATGCAATTTAATAATAAACACAGTAGTTTTTATTTTGTTTCCAGTTTTTGTCATATCCGTAGTTTTTCCGAAAACTATTTCATTTCAAAAACTATTTGAAACTCTGCCTCGTTTTATTCATCATGATTTGCGATTGTAATTAATAAAATTGAAAATCTCTCAAATTAAAATAATAAAAAATAATTCTCAAGGGATCAGAAAATCAATTACATATGTCATATACGAGTACAACAAGATAAACTTTTCAAGATAAAGGGGTTGGGAGATCATAACCTTTCGCGTGAACGTAAACAATCCGTCTGTCTGTCAAAGAGAACACACACACACACATAACCGCGTGATCGCAGCGACTTTGTGCGCTATCACCGGTATGGATTACGCACCCCGGGTTCATCTTGTTATGACACCTCCGAATACTCCAAACACTAATACAAAGATCAAAATAAAATTGACATATTTTGACACCATACTTTACCAACTTTATTCCGTAAAGATAAAATTTCAGTAAAAATAATTGTTAAATGTATATATGAATATATATATTTAATAACTTTGATTACACTTTATAAATTACATAATGAATAAAGTAAAATAAATAGAATGTATTAATAACATACTCTATCACCATATATTCTACATATCTTTCTATATGATCGTAGGTAAATGAAATAAAATAATTTCTTAATTGTTTGTTACCTCCATTTCTAAATTAAAATGTAATACATAAATTAAGACGAATTAATTAAACTAATGAAAGCTTAGATATTGAAATTAATTCATGTATTAGTTTGAATTTATGTAACGTAACATCAAAGGATTTCTAACTTCTCAATTAAAAACTATTCCGAATTACTCAGTAACTCGAATCACATGCATTTCCTCCGTATCAAAACGAGCAGCAATATTATTTTACACCGTGTCGAGGAAAATTTAAATTGTAAAGAAAAACAAGGGTGAAACTAACAAAGTGTTTGTGATTCGTGTTTCGTCAAATTTGTGTTTATAATAGGTTGACGAGACGCAAAACTGCGAGATCTTTGTCACTGTGCTTCCAACAGAAGCTGTGCTTACACTCGTCTATTGCATTATGACGCAAGTAGGATACAAAGGGAAGCATCTACCACGTAGTCACTTAGTTAAACTTACCGCTACTAAACTATCAAAAGTCTCGTACAGAGCCAGCACAATTGTCACGTAATCACTTTTCGCCGACCTTAACTTATCGTTGGCGGGATTTTGCGGATAGTGCGGTGAATGCAGGTATTGCAAAATGCTGGATCTAGTCAACGATGTAACTAATCCCAACATATGTTTTACACGTTTCGTAACGCGACATGAATTACGATCATTTCATTTAACGATGATATATAGTGAGTCTTTTTAAGAAGAAGTTGACATCCGTTCATAGAATTTAAGCAAAACTAATTAATTATTTCAATAGAAGCATTAATTTTTGTATTGAATTGATTGATTAGAAAAATGCATGAATGCTTTAATTTATTTTAATTTATTCTGAAAAAATTGGGTGAAAGGTTGAAATAAGACAAACAAGTGGTTCATTCATTTTGCAAGCGCGATATCCGTTTTAACGTGAACGTATGCAGAAACGTGAAAAAGCACTTTCTGATTCTTTCGTTAAAAGTTATACGAGTAAATATTGGCCAATTGGGTAAATAGAGCAGTCCTCGTGGGTATCCAGAAGACGAATGAAATGATGTCTCACCTGCTCCGAGTGACCCCAATTATTTTTTGTCCCAACATCGGTGCATCTGCAAATACGACATGGGTCTCCTGAGGTCATCATGCATATTCAATGGACAATACCGGTGAACCGTCTCTCTCTCTCTACGTTGAAAAAAGAAAGTAAAATGTAGATAAAACATTAGTAGTCGTTGGAGAAAGCAAAGTGGAAACGACGCCAATAGTCATAGTACGCTTGACGATCGTACAATAAAAATAGGAAAAGGAGGAAGGGGATGGAATAAAAAGTGAAAAGAAAACAAAAACAATGGAAGAGCAAAAGATAAACGGGGGAAAAGTGAAGAATTAAACCAAGGCAAAATGTGGGGGACGTAACTCGGTGCATTTTTCTGCGCAGATTAAAACTATCCGCGAAGCCCCCGGGTGACTTGGAAAATGTGTGCCAACGAGACGCGGCTGAAAGACAGCCGCGGAAAGTTATAATAATGGGGACGCGAAACTAACAATAACGGGGAATATCGAGTGGGAACGCAGCCAAAATAAATTCGGCGACAAAAAGAACGGCAAATCGGCGAACCGCTAATGAGTTCGTTTGCCGGTCGAGTCCTCCGCGTTCAGACGCTGCTTATTCACGTGACGCTATATATTTTTCTACGCGACTTCCTACTTGATAATCAACGCCGAGAACTGCTCGGAATTTCATTAATCCGCGCGAGGTGTCGAAAAAACAAATCGGGTCAACAGAATTCCGATACCTTATTATCAACATTTATTTAAACGCGACACAAAAATGAACTCAAAGTTATTCGCAAATGAAAATACGTAACGCAACTTTATTGAAAAATCGAAATGAAAATTTGCATTAAAACGTAATTAACGGGCTGTCAGATTTGCTTTTTCTTTTCAATTAGGCCATTTCGACAAAAGCCATATATATATACAATATTTTTTTATTTGTACCTCGTTTTTTTCATTCTGCCCAACTCTTGTCGTCATGGTGCAATAATTATACGCGACACGGACGAGCCTATGTTTCTGACGTTTGCCTGTAAAATCAATTATCTCTCGCGCGGCTTAATTCGTTCTAAAGCACGTTCCTCTGCGCCTGACAACGCAGATATGTCGTAAAAATGAAATATATATAAATGAGAGTTCGATCGCGCGCGCATTCATCTCAGAGTTCCTACGCTTTAGTAGGACGAGTGATGTACGGAGGCGACAGGTATCTGACGATTTCACGGTCGAACCGTTCTGTTACATTTTGTGGGGGCAGCAAGTCTCCACCGAGACACGTATCGCTGTCGCCGATCGGTCGGTTGGATGCTGACCGAATGACGCGGGATAGAGGCTGCAATAACTTTTAACTTCTCCGCTTTTATCAGTGTTACTTTATCTATGCCATTTCATAAACGCTGATTTATATGACGGCTCCTGAAGAACTTTGCGACGCATTGAGCACTTTTCAAATTGCCCGCGTGCTATTACACGTTTTTGCAGATGACAATAAAATTGGATTTGCAATACCTTATTGGTGCAAATGCTAAAGGAGGCTTAACTAAATGATGCTATTCCAAGTAGAATTTTGATGTGGCATGCCTGTTTGAAATCGAATCCTGCTCGGGCATAGCCATGGCATACCACATCATTGTATAGCCGTTCAGGATCAGGTCAGGACCACATATGGATTTCCTTGGTCGGGTGTTGCTAAGGTCCTGATCGGACAATCCCGTTTGCGGGAATGCCTGGTCATGGCCATGATTCAGCCCGATCACAAATTCTCTTCGGGATATTTCTGATTTTAATTAAAATATATTGTAAGTATTTTATTATCGATGCATGGTGCTAGATTTTGAATATTTACCACAAGAGGAAGCAACGAGAAATTATAAACAACATTTGTTACAATTGCATAATTTGAATAGCTTATATTTCAAAATGCATAAATTTGAATTACAAAATTAAAGATGAACTTGATCGATATTATATCGTTATTAATGAAATATACCAAAATTATTATTTAATCATTAGGCATTAATTAATAAGAGAAATAGATCATGTTATTAGGAATTATTAATAAGTTAATTTGAAAATATTATATCTAATTACAAAATAAAATTTGTAATTGTTGGAAAAATTGGTGAAATGTTAAAACATTTCATATAATGTCGAAAAAGAATAATATAATTATTAATGGATAATAATTTAATTAAATTAATATATTATTCATTCCAATTAGTTCAATCCTAAATTCAGTTATACATCTCTGTGTAACCATTAGTCCGGAAATATATTATAAATTATATAAAGATAATATGAGTTTTTCATATGTATATTCATTTAAATTAAAAACAATTTATACACATTTTTACTTCATTTAATTTAAAACGTTATCTTTTATATGAACAAAATATGCTTTAATTGCTTAAATGTATAATAATTATTTGTCTGAAAGGTGTATTAAAAAAAAAGCCATCTTTATGTCTCTTGATTTATACACGCGGATTGGTTGAATAGCAACTGTAATTAAGTATTCTAAGTATATATGTAATGTAAAACATCACTTGAAAAATAAATGCAAAACTGAACATATCAAACATTATTTTAATATCAAATAACAATATTGAAATAATTTTGTGTTTAATATGCGTAAGTAATGTAAATTATATATGTGTGTAATTTTAATAGAATTTAAAGAAAATAAAATTAAAAACTTATTTCTCGAACTCAAACACATTTGAAAATTATACTTCAAATTTTAATACATATATAAATATTGATGTTATATTTTAATAAAATTTATGTTGCAAGTATTAAACAAGAGTTAAATCAATTTAATCATATAAAATATATACTGTCATGATATAAATATAGATAAAGCTCAATAGAATAGAAATGTATTTATATTTTAGCAGTTTTATAATAATAAAAAAATTGATTGATGCAATAAAAAGCAAAAAATCCGCTAGAGATGTGCAGGACGTATAAAATGTCTGAATGCGGTCAAACATCTTAAGAAATACGCACTTTGGATCAAAAAATAAAAAAATACGTGTTTAATATTTATAAAAGCTATCCAATGATAATAAACTTGCTCCTCGACCCAAAAACAATGCATGATTAGTATATATGTTGAAAATGTGTGACACACGTGTAGCACATTTATGTATAACACACATGTTTTTTTCACAGGTAATAATAATTGTCTTTTTTACATGATTTAGAGACGACACATTTATGTGCATATAAAGTACAATGAAATTTTATAAAAAAGTAAAATATAAAATAAAATAATAACATTGTTTATATAACAATGTAAATCATGTGACTTTTAAGAATAAAAATACTTTAATTTTCTCTAATAAATTCAATCATAAATAATATATAGATATATTTTATTCAATTTTATAATCAAATCAAATCTGATTGTCATCCATTATTATTCAGTTACCCTACTCGTACTTTATGATGCATAGCTTTTGATATGGAAATAAAGTATTTTTTAACTAATTCCTTACAAATAATTTACATTTAAATATGTATCAGCATGTTATTAAAGGAGAGATTTCTTTGACAAAAAGTGAAACGGAAGGAAGATAAAATGTAGCTAAAAATTTTCGCCATGGTGACTCGATGTGGAGTAAATTCGCAAAGAAACTAGGAAATGTACGCCGCGTACATGAAATTTCATTTACGGAATAGATTCTAGTGTTGTACGAAATGAAAAGAGTCTACGTATGTAGATAAAAAATGTGAATAAAGGCAAGATGAAAGTGCATCGTAAACGCAATGCAAAAATTATTATTACATATCTAGCATAGCAAAAAAATGTACGTCGAAGTGGGCTCAGATGAAAAGGAATTCCCGCGCTGCCGTATAGATAGCTCATCGTTTCTGGAAACATTAATATATTGAAATCCGGTACGAAATTTATTTTCACCCGGGACGAAAGTTCACTTCTGTTGATGCCAGAATCTAAAAACATATTCCGCGCGTCCTCGAATTTATATATTCGATAAGTTTTTTGAATAATTTTCATTTTATAAAAAGTACTTTCTTCGTTATTATGTACGAGATATTGCATATCCCCAAAGCTAAATTGCAATTAAAGCATGATAATATATTTTACACATGAGGTACATGTATGACTTATGCTGTTATAATGTATAAAAACTATAAATAATTTAATAATTTAGTTACCAAATTATTTTACTGAATTATAATTTAATAAAATTAAATCTATATTGTAAACTATTTTTCATTTCATCCGTAAGTATTTCCGCATTACAATTTGTTTTTTATTAAATATACGTGTTTATATTTGAAACTAAATATATTTGCGAATGTAATTTATATATGTTACATACACTTTTATTTATTTAAAGTGAAAATATATTTTAAAAATAGTTTGTTCATAAACAAAAGAAAATAGATATTGAATTAAAAAATTACAGAAAAAGACATATTTTTAAATTGAAATGATAAATGCAATTTAATATGCGAATAACATTCGGAAGTGCGTACGCAAATACGTGTTCTTCGAAGTACTGAGCGAAGTGATCCGACGCTGTTAAAGTCGTTGCTTCGAAAATACCAAAGCCACTTACTGAAACTGCTAACGTAGTACAACTGTATACATACTTCAATCGCAATTGATGTTCCCTTGCTCTTAAATCCATCCATCGCTTCTTACGACGGATTTTAAACTCATGTTTCTGTTTTGTCGGAATACCAGCTACGTCGGACAATCGGATTTCCACGGATATTCGTTACTGATCAGCTCGGCGCAATTTAACACTGTTACGTAAAAGTTTTTTTTTTAATTAAAAAAATAATATACAAAAATAAGTAGAAATTATAATAAAATATCAATCAAACTATTCCTTATATGTATTAAATTAATAAGTCTATAGTGTAATATCACTATGATACACATATAC
>JABFPK010000052.1:0-16398 GCA_022817445.1 Habroteleia sp. ZL-2020
TTTTAGTAATTCTTCATATTAGTTACAATGTTAGTTTTCATTTGAAATTCATTATGCAATTCTCATTAGTATGTTAATCTGTGTTAGTTTTGTTAGTCCTTTGATTTATTAAGATTAGTAATTTAGCATTTTTAGTAATTCTTCATATTATTTATAATGTTGGTTTTCATTTGAAAGTCTTTATGAACTTCTCGTTAGTATGTTAATATGTATTAGTTCGTGTTAGTCCTTTTACTTATCAAAATTAGTCATTTAGTATTGTTTTAGTAATTCTTCACATTAGTTAAAATGATAGTTTTCATTAGAAATTCTTTATGCACTTCTCGTTAGCATGTTAATCTTTATTAGTTCGTGTTAGTCTTTTAAATTATCAAGATTAGTAATTTAGCATTTTTAGTAATTCTTTATATTAGTTAAAATGTTAGTTTTCATTAAAAATTGTTTGTTCTTCATTCTTCAATGTTAGTATTTTTGTTTAGCAATATTAGTTTTATCACGGTCAACCAAACACATTTTCAATTTCCCGAGTTGTCATTTACGGACAACAATTTATTCTCCAACATATCAAGAAAGTTTGCACCGAATTCAAAAACTTGTTTCGTTGATCCATTCAAATGCATCGATTTTGCGAACTCGGTGATTTGAGTAATTCGTTAGTTATATTACTATTTTAATTGGTAAAGTTAGGCTCTCCGCGAGACACGTTCGTTCCGCAGCATTTTTAGTTTGCCAACTACTCGCAAAACTGAATTTCAAACCGCAAATTAAAATTAATTCACGATCTCGAATCGCTTTGTATTTACACAAAATACATTGCATAACATTTACACGATATTGCCGTGCGAGTATTGGGTTATCTTATGTAAGTGTTAATTCATTACTGATTTGAACGCAAACAATGTTTTTTGCAACTCAAAAAAAAGATACGTCGAAGCAAATGTGTGAATTTCCAGCGCACGATTTTGGATAATAATTTCTTTCCAAGCGTCGTGCGAACGATCGAAACTATTCGACGTAACCGAATGCGTGCGAAATGACAGCGATCCCGAAAACGAGCATAGCAGATGTGATATTTGAATGTTAAAATGGACGGCGAGAAAAAATGCCCGACGAGCGTCGGGAACAAAGAATGATTTCACGGCAAAACTATCGGCACTCGTAATTGCCAGGCTTACCAACCGCCTCGTTACGTAACGCGATGATACGATATCTCACCTGAAACGGAAGCAAAAAGAATTTTTTCATAACCTCAAAAGACCAAATTTAGGGAAATGTATTGTTTTTGAAAATATTTGACAAAATCAATCAAGAATTAAAACTCAAAAGCTGCAATGGAAGGAGAAGTTCGATGATAAAATATGGTACTTTGTTTAGCGCGATTAACGGCGAAATAAAAAGTCATCATATTTTAGTCAATGAGAGCGCGAGGCGAGAATGAATGAACGCTGTTAACGCGATCAACGAGGCAACGACGCTCGGAGCTTGAGAGCCGGCACGCCATGCCGCAGCGTACTTTATGGTTTATGACTGTAAATTCGCTCAAGGCTGTTCTTCGCGCGCCACAATAATCGCGATCGCGTCGCCTTCCTTTGCCGTTCTGTTCCCCACATACATCCGATCGTCTATTAACATATCTTCTCGGTTTTCAACGTTTACAATCCTCGAATGTGAAACTCTTACTTCGCCTGATATAGCGTGCAATCTTTTTTGTAAATTATACACCTTGTTTAGCATTGAAAAGGCTGTAAAAGTGAAATTAAATTTGCAATCTGATTTTATGAAAAATCGCATTTTCTTGCGTTTGAAATTCTTTTTTCATTTGCATTTCGTACAGCGTGCTTTAATTAATGCAATTTGTATTCAAAAAGTGAATTCCGTTAGAACAACGAATTTGCGATATCGCATTATTATTTTCATTTTCAATTTTTTACTTCGCTGCAATGCATTGGGTCGTATTCCAAAATTTGCATTCCAATCCGCACATTATTATTGCAGTTTATATGTTACGAATTATAATTTATGCAACGCATGTTATATGCATACAATTAACAAACTCGATTACGAAAATGTCGAAACAATTATTTTTTATAACATTGTGGATGAACTCGTGATTTCGTCAACATTTTAATAAGATTGCTCAAAAAAATGTAATAATGAAAATCTTTGTTCGACGCGAAAATGGTGAAACTAAAACAAATAAATTCAATCAAGTGACGAAAACGCGATCGATTCAATATATTATCTAATTTGCATTGTAATTCACCACTAAATCGAGGGATAATTATTTTTTTATATTTCTTTAATGTAAAAGTGTTAATTTTGTAAATTATTCAGATGTAAAGTCATTTTAAAATCAACAATTTTATATTATGCACTGAACAATATAAACGTATCTTCATTTTTTTATTATACAATACTGAAAACTACGGAGACATATATGGAGTTCATATATGGACATAAAAAATCATATATGGTCATATATGTATTAAATTAGACCATATATAATGTATTAACAAGACAAATATCATTTATCACAATAATATACGGTTATATATGTATAGATACATTTCTTTATGTGTATATAAAGAAATTTATATGTATAAAAAGACTTTCATATATGGCCTATATATGGCAGCCATATATATGTAATATTTTTAATAGAGATTATTTAATTACAAGTTAAGAAGATTAAATTCCAATGTAAAAATTTATGTGATATTTATGTTCACATAAATGGCGCATAAATGTCACATAAATGGCACATAATTGTGGTACATTAATAACACATATATGGCGCATAAGTGGTACATTAATGCCACATACAAGGCACATTAATGTCACATAGATGGCACAAAAATGGTACATTAATGGCACATAAATGGCGCATATATGGCACATAAATGGTACATTAATGGCACATAAATGGTACGTTAATGTCACATAAATGGTACATTAATGTCACATAAATGGTACATTAATGTCACATAAATGGCACATTAATGTCACATAAATGGCACATTAATGGTACATTAATGGCACATACATGGCATAAATGGTACATTTTTGTCACGTAGATGGCACATAAAATGGTACATTAATGGCCCATGCATGCACATAAATGGCACATTAATGTCACATAAATGGTACGTTAATGTCACATAAATGGTACATTAATGTCACATAAATGGTACATTAATGTCACATAAATGGCACATTAATGTCACATAAATGGTACATTAATGGCACATACATGCAAATAAATGGCACATTAATGGCACATACATGGCACATTAATGGCACATACATGGCACATAAATGGTACATTTTTGTCACGTAGATGGCACATAAATGGTGCATTAATGGCACATATACGGCACACATACAAGTACTTTTTTACATCGGTTGTTTATGTTTATATCATGTTTGATTTTTCCGTTGAACAATGCCCGCCACAAAAACTTATCGATTGGGGGAGATTTGAATAATTACTAATATTGGTTCCCGGGTTGCAGGAAAGCACGCCTTGGTGTGTGCATCGGTGTGCCGGCGCTGCCGTCTGGGCCTCTCTCTCGGACGAACCCCCCGTCCCGGGCGCGTCTTGTCTAGCCCCGACCACCCCGAAATTCGCGGAATTACCGACACGATCGACAAAGAAATCGCGTACGGTGTCGGTCCGGCCTCGCCACGACATCGTGCGCTTTCGGGGAATCGCGTCTTACGCGCTCGCGCGCGCAAATTTAGAATGCGAACGGAGAAAGACGAAATGCCCCGGCACCTGCTACCTTTTTTTGCTCTAGAACCGCATTCGGCATTCTTCGTTAAATATCATCTTCGGTCGAAATTTCATTGTTACAATGTAAGCTTCAAACCTTCACGTTTCTGCATTGCGAAGCGAAACCCGACAAATTTCTTACATTTCTTCCTTTTATTAATTCGTAAACAATGTTTATAAATTCGAAAAACAACGCTATTCAATGATTTGCATAGAAATTGAATCGAACGATATTTTTGCAATGGAATATTACGTGTAAAAATAATAAACTGAAAATGAAACATTGAAAATTTGAGCTGCGAAATGCAAAAGAAAGACGATATTTTGGCATCGAATTTAAATGTTAATACGCATTTGTGTTTAAAAAATGTATTTCGCTTGGTTTGAAATAGAAAAAAAATGTAATTTTGAAACGAATGTTTAAATAATATTGCCATTTGCATAATATCGCACGAAATCTTGCGGCTCGATAAAATGCGCGCGAGTTCGTCTTGACGGCGCATGCGAAAACAATTTGCTCCTTTTTTCGACGTTAAAACACGAGAGCAATATTTAACGTTTGCGAGACGCTGGAAAGTTTTCCAAAACAAAAGCGCCGATATAAATTCGAAGATCGCCGCGGACGATAAAGCGCAATCATTCTTTATTTGTAAAAGGCGACTTAAAAAGGAATGCACGAAAAAAGGGGCATTTGGCTCGTATTTCATGAATCATCAATTCGCGATCGCAGGTATAAATTAATTATCATGATCGCGATAAGAATAAATCGTGAGTTCATTAAAGCATGTAAAGCGTTCGAATGAATGTTCGCGGAATGAAGGCAAACGGAGAAAACAATGTTATACAACGAGATCTGCAAAGGCGAATTAACATCGCATAGGTGTTCATAATTCATGCGTTTATTTATCGAAACGCATAGAACACCGACAAAAGGCGGCATCGAGCGTCACACGTTGGGCACGTGTTACATCACTCGAGATCTCGAATTACTCAAATGTATTCGCCGCCCAAATGGAAACTAGATAACCTCAGTGCTTCTCATCCCTATCAAATTATCAAGCGCTACTTTCTAGCGATCGTTTCGTTACATTTCGAATCGCGTTGAGAAAGGAACAAAGCAAAAGCGGTAAAAATGCAAAAAATGCTGGTAAACTTGAATGGAAGGCAAAGTATTTCGATAAGTAATTTACTTTATTTGTTTATGGGTTATTTATATTATAAACGGAGCAGTAATGACTGTTTTGAATGTAAAAAGTGAGGTTATGTTTATTTCTTATTTATTAAATTGCATTATTTACTTTATAAACAGCATTAATAATAACTTTGAATATGAAAAGTGAGGTTATATTAACTTTATATTTATTTAGTTGTATGTTTTGTATTATAAATAACAGTAATGACTGTTTTGAATGTTAAAAGTGAGGTTATGTTCACTTCTTATTTATTTACTTGCATTATTTACTTTATAAAAAGCTCTAATAATAATTTTGAATATAAAAAGTGAGGTTATATTAACTTTATATTTATTTAGTTGTATGATTTGTATTATAAATAGCAGTAATGACTGTTTTGAATGTTAAAAGTGAGGTTATGTTCACTTCTTATTTATTTACTTGCATTATTTACTTTATAAAAAGCTTTAATAATAATTTTGAATATAAAAAGTGAGATTATATTAATTTTATATATTTTAAATTTATTTAAATTTTTTAAAGATTTTAAATATGAAAAGTGAGGTTATATTAACTTCATATTTATTTAGCTGCATGATTTACATTATAAACAGCAGTAATAATTGTTTTGAATGTAAAGTGAGGTTATGTTAATTTTATATTTATTTACTTGCATTAATTGCATTATAAAAAGCATTAATAGTAATTTTGAATATGAAAAGTGAGGTTATACTAAATATTAAATATTTTAAATTTATTTAAATTTTTTAAAGATTTTAAATATGTAAAGTGAGGTTATATTAACTTCATATTTATTTAGCTGCATGATTTTTATTATAAACAGCAGTAATAACTGTTTTGAATGTAAAAAGTGAGGTTATATTAACTTCATATTTATTTAACTGCATAATTTACTTTATGAACAGTAGGAATAATTGTTTTAAACGTAAAAAGTAAGGTTATGTTAACTTCATATTTATTTGCCTGCACGATTTACTTTATAAGCAGCAGTATAATTGATCTCAATGAAAAAAGTGAGGTTATGTTAACATGTTCAATGCAATATTTACATAAATTTTGCAAATTGAATTTGTTTGTCGTAACATAATTTGCGTGGTAACATAATTCAAGGTGAGAATTGGCAACGACTTTTGGGGTTAATGAATGAATGCAAATGAGCGAGCCAACAGGTTCATTCACTGGAAATAAAGAAACGCGACTTGCACACAAAGTTGTGTGTCGCGCGGTGCAAACGATTCGAGGGTCCGGGTGCGTGGAGAGACGTGGCCGACAATGAGACGATTTACGTCCTCGCAGCATCGGCGGAGAGTTCAACGGCAATGTTCAGCCTTGAGTTCGTCTTTTTTTTCGACGTCCGCGAGATATGACTCATCTTCGCTGCGAGAGAAAGCTTCCAAATTGACAAAGAGCAATAAACCGATAAGAACGTTTTGCAATCGACCGAAATAACAAAAGTTTCTGCTGTCGCAAATTCGTCAGATTAGATATGACATAACGTCGATACGTCCAAGACTATCGCAACAAAAAATAAATTCGAACGCGCAAAACATAAATCTGCCATTTATTGCTATCTATTAAAAAGAAAACAATAAACAGATACGTTCACCTTGTACACAAAAATTCAAAATAAACAAAAAAAAAATAAACAAAGAACAAAACGCATTCTTTTCCACTTATTCAATATTTTCGTCGCGACTTTTGTTTTATTTTAATTATGTTAATTCGCGAATTCTAAAACATACACGTCGTTAAAATTAGCATACTAAAAATAATTGAAAAACCGTTAGAAAATGGGTCAAAACCCGTTGCCGATCGATAGGGCCGTGTCAGGGATAATTTTCCCGGAGTGGAAAAGTTGAATTAATTAAGCGTGCACGCAAGCACGACCAAAATTTGGCGTCCGTGCGGAGCGCGTGCACGCGATTCGTGCCCGTCGCTTGCACGTAAGCCCGTGAATTATTGACCCGGCGGTGAATCATCCGACGCGATTTAGCGTCGATATTACACGTACATGCGTAGACCGTGGGCGCTGCGCGGATATCGAGGACCGAACCGGCGGCGCGACGGAGAAGAACGGTGCGACGGAGACGGCCGACTAGTTCGTTCGTTACGACACGCCGCGCGAGATCGATCCGCGGCTTAATTACCAATTAACGGTCGCGCGCACGAGTTACTTGACACTTCGAGAAAATGCACCTAACGAGCAAAAACTCGGCGCGCGCTCGACTAAATATCGCCGGCTGTGCGTCGTTTACATGCCGACTTGTTTGGATTAATGATTATTTGATTGGTTGCCGCGGATCGATTTAGTCCACGTGAACTTTGACGCTTGCATAACCTGTAAATCTGCGAGCCAACTTTATTAACGCGGCTTTTAGTGCGGATTTTGCACCACCGAGTCGTTCTCTCTTGTGCAACGAACAATTCCAGCTTACAATTGGACGTAATTGATTAGAAAATTAGGTTTTATTGCAACCTAATTGACAAATCGCAGTTTTACTTTCGACATATCAGTCTGCGAGTTGAGTTGTTGTTAATAAACTTTCGATACTCTCGATACCTCCATGCTCTCGTTATTTTAGGTAACCTCGATACTTCGATTCTCTCGATATTTTCGATACTATCGATTTCTCGATAATTTTTGATATTTTCGATACTTCGATTCTCTCGATATTTTCGATACTATCGATTTCTCGATAATTTTTGATATTTTCGATACTTCGATATTTTCGATATTATCGATTTCTCGATAATTTTTGATATTTTCGATACTTCGATATTTTCGATACTTCGATATTTTCGATACTTCGATATTTTCGATACTATCGATTCCTCGATAATTTTTAATATTTTCGATATATCGATATTTTCGATACTATCGATTCCTCGATAATTTTTAATATTTTCGATATATCGGTATTATCGATACATCGATTATCTCGATATTTTCGCTACTATAGATATCTCGATAATTATTGATATCTCGATATTATCGATAATTTTTGATATCTTTGATACTATTGATACCTCGATATTATTTTTATTCTCGATGCTTACATGGTATCGACTCTTCGATACTTGGATATTTGTTATTCTAAAATAAATAATAAGAATCACGCCCGTTTAAATAATTATCGTGTGTTTTAATTCCATTACACGTTGTCAACTTTCGACAAATTGGCTTGTATCAAGACTAACACGTTAAATAAAACGCTCGAAATCTATGAAGGAATTCATTCTTCGTTTAAAACATAAAGGCGCTTGTACGCGAGCTACGATAAGACCCAAATTCCCACAGCAATATTAGCGGATAATGAAACGTTATCGCGAGCGGATAAAGCGCGTTTCATCGCGCCGAGTTACAACACCGAACCCCGCCATAAAATCCAAACAACGCCATTTTGTTTCGGCGTGGGTGGCGAACGAAAAGGATCGACGCAGCGGTCGCAATGACGATTCATCACCGATTTGCAGTCATTAATTACCGGAGATACATTTCCCCGTGTGAAAAACATCTCGACTGAAAAACAACGCCCGACAGAAAATCCAATTCGTCCCTTTGAAATCATGTTCCAAACGAACAAAGAGCCGTCCGGTTATTGCCGTTCACTTTGTTCGTCTTTTTTACCTGCGACCGAGGTGAAACTCGTATTCTCAATTTTGAAAGGATTTTCTCAGAAACGCACACCCGAACCCGCACAAATCGGACGAAGCGTTTTCAAAATTGTATCGAAAAAGAAATTATTGAATTCAACACGCGAAATCCAATTCGAATCGCAATAAAAAAATAATTTCTGCTTTGGAAAAAGAAAAATTATATTTTATTCAAAAGTCACGTGTTTGGAGTCAATTTCGAGGGAAACGATTGGGAGATTGTTAGTAAAAGCGTCGAAATTTTCTAGGCCTTTGTGCGAATCAATTTGGCGCGCAAAACCATCAAGGATCAAATCGGAGAAACGACCTACTTCGCATCGGGATCGTCTGGCAAAAATCGAACGACACGGTTCGTGACGGAGCCTTGAAGAAGTGCGGGCTCGCCTTGAAACGCGGCTTGCGAAATACCCGGCAAATCTTGAGGCGGTCTCGGACGCGTGTAAATAAAGGCAGGTACACCTGCCTCGCGACGCGCGGAGTCATACCGTACGATTTGTGATCCGGGAATACGAGATTTTTCAATGGCGCGCCGGACACGAGCAGCGATTTGCGAAAGTCGTCAACGAATTATGCTTGGCAATGAAAAATGACCGGCCGGCCGACGCTCGACGTGTCAATAAAATATGTTGTAATTTGAACCAATGGATTTCTTTCGTTATGCAAGCTTTTTCTTCGTCAAAACATTTGTTTGTTTATTTAATTGCAGCTTTCCGTAATCCTTTTCAATTATTTTAATTGCCATTTTCTTATGGACAATTAAAAGAGTGACCTTTATGAAATATTTGCTTCATTTTTATTTATTTTTATCCACTTTTGTTTATTTTTATTAATTACCGACAGTTTTTTTTAATTAACGACGATAATATTGTGTAAATATTTATATATGTGTCATTTATAATCACATGTATTCTCATATACGTATGTGTGACACATATATGTCACCGTGTGCTCTTTTACATGGATACTTGCCCTTAATAAATCGACAGTTTTTGAAATCTTCATGAATTTATTGGGTAGGTTGTATTTGACGTTTGTTTACACGATGCAGGATGTGTTAAAGTGCAGGTTGAGTGGCATTTACACGTATTTTACTATCAACCATTAATGTTATAGTAAATGACCTTTACCGGTTCCACACTCGGCTTTTGCTTTTAGCATTAATCTACTATAATTATTTTCAATCGATCAAACTTGAACCGAAATTTTGAAAAAACGAATTCAATTCCAAGGAAATTGTTTCAAAAATTGTATGCAATATTTTTTATTGTCATTTTTCTCTTCAAACTTCTAATGGGGATCTAGAAAAAGAACATAAAATCGCAATAACGGAATAAATCCTATTGTAATATATTTCAACGTGGCATAAAAAGTCGGCTCTTCATACACGCGAAAGTAAAATCATAATTTCAGAATCGTATTCCAATTATTCTCTTATGTAATGCAGGAATACTAACATGAAGTTTATATTTTTTTTCTTCGAAAATTGGCTTATTCGACATACGCCTACGTTTATGAAAGAATGCGAGATCTCATTTATATCGTATTATTTTATTATTTGACACAGATTCCTAAACAAAAAAATCCAATACTAACAATAATAATAAAAAAAAATTGATTACAAAACTAAAAAAATGAAATTAATAATAATTATCCATTCAATGTTGAATTGAGTTCGTCTAAATTTAAATCGATAACAAAAATATGCATGTTTTTATAAAACTTTTTTTAACAGTTGTCTATACGGAGCAAGGTAGAACCGACTTTTAATACCTTACGAAACGGGCGAATTCACAGTGCATTTTTCACATGCACGACTAGGTCAACGAGATCAATATTTCGAAAATCCGGCAAACTCGACGACGCTTGAATTCGGTGTGTCTGCGTGACTGAAGGAAAAGCGTCCCATGTAAAAAAACATATATGCACCATATGTGTGTCATATATGTGCCATATGTAACATATATGTTGTTATTTATGTGAACTAAACTACACGTCCCATAAATGTAGCATATGTGCTATATATATAATATATATGATGTTATTTATGCGAGCTAATCCATATATGAATCATATGTGCGCTATATGTTCTTTTATATACATATCTGTATATGCCCATGTAAAAAGAGAACATATATGGAAGCATATATACATTAGCCCACATATAGGACACCATATATGAAAGCATATACATATTAACTCACATATATGGCACCATATATGCTAGCATATATGCATTAGTCCACATATATGGTTCCATATATGGAAGCATATATGCGTTAGCCCATATATGGAAGCATATATGCGTTAGCCCATATATATGACACCATATATGGAAGCATAAATATATTAACCCACATATATGGAAGCATATATGCATTAGTCCACATATATGGTTTCATATATGGAAGCATATATGCGTTAGCCCATATATATGAAACCATATATGGAAGCATATATGCGTTAGTCCATATATATGACACCATATATGGAAACATATATATATGACACCATATATGGAAACATATATATATGACACCATATATGGAAACATATATGACACCATATATGGAAACATATATATGATACCATATATGGAAACATATATATATGACACCATATATGGAAGCATATTTATGAAACCATATATGGAAGCATATATATATGACACCATATATGGAAACATATATATATATGACACCATATATGGAAGCATATATATATATGACACCATATATGGAAGCATATATATAGACACCATGTATGGAAGCATATATATATTAACCTATATATATGGAAGCATATAAGCATTAGTCCACATATATGGTTCCATATATGGAAGCATATATTAACCCACATATATGGCAACATATATGAAGGCATATATGCATTAGCCTACATATATGGCACAATATATTGGCATATATATATTAATCCCCATATATGTAACCATATATGTGCCATATATGTTCATATTTATATATGCCGTATGTGCCATGCACGTGAACATATTTTCTCATATACGCGGATATAAATGTTACATATATGGCATATAAGTTCCACACATAAATTTATACAAGGAACAACGGTTGCATCGCGCAGGGGCTCGCGTGCATTCGATCCGCGGCCATCCTCTCGGAGACGAGTCTCGTGGTCTACGTCGGCGAGCCTAGTAGAAGGCACGAGAAGCTTCGAATCGCACGAGGGCTCGCTCGTTTCATCCCACCCGTGGTTTCCGCCGGCCTTGGAGCCACTGAACCACTCCGTGGTTCAACGATTCGATGTTGCAGTGGCTCTCAAACAAACACTCCGCCTCGTAAAACACGATTTCGTGCTTTATCGACTTATCGATTTCGAATTCGCGATTTGACGGTTTACCAATTAGTTTGGTTAGAAATAATTTGCGAAATTGACACGAATAACCGTGCTCCCGTCGGTCAATATATCCGATCGCAGTTTGGCGAATGCTAATGAGAGATACGATTCGCGATTTAATTTGTTAATTAATGTTTACTGAGTTGTTAATGCGCCGTTTTCGTAACGTTCGCGGTTTGGTCGATGATTTCGCGCTACTTTGTTTCGTTGGGTTGTCAAAACCAGTTACAAAATTATCCGTTTGAGTAAAATTCATTTTTCGGTATCGACAAATTGGTTGGCTAGATAACGAGACTAATTCGTTTCCACAAAGACATTAATTTAAACAATTAGATCCACTCGCTTGGGTTAATTATAATGATGAGCTAATGCTCGTATTCTATTTTTATTTATTCGAGTTATTAACACGGACAGCAAATTTGTCATTGGGGTTCGCGTTAGTCAAATTTGAGTTTTTGCGGTCAAGAATAATTCCATTTTTTTCCCAGAATTGGGAGAATTAAAGGGAATAATTGGAACTGGGAAATATTTTGAATTGGCAATTATAATAACAAATTTGTGCGCTGCGAAACGCCAGTTGGACGGATGCTACACGTATAATATCATAATTATTTTTAACGTCGTTTCATGAAGGACTGAGCCCAAGAAAAACGCCATTCGACTACGAACGACAAGAGACGAGATACGGACGTTTATTCGAGATAAGAAAAAATCGAGCCGAGAACGCACACGCTGCTTTTCCATGCTGGAATGAAACGGCTACGTTGGTCCAATGATTTATTTCTTGCAGCGCGAAGAAGCGCGCATTCGTTTGAAATGTCCTGGAGAAAAATAGACGACGGAATGGAATTAATTTTTATTTTTACCGCGATACAAAACCGAATCGGCTATTTTGTTGCCAATTGTATTTGTATTATATTTGATTTGTTGCCAATTTTTGTATTTAATTATAAACAAATTTAAAAATAAATGAATTTTTGAATTTTGCAAACGGTGCTCCAAAACAATACAAAAGTTAACCTCAAAAATATCATTACAATTTATCATTATTGTTACTTTGCTCATTCAAAATATTTCTAAGCATGTAGAAATTCACTAATATAACGATTTGAGATGATCAGATCCGAGCAGAGAATGAGAAGGCTTTTCTTAGCTATTTGAACAATGATCGGGGTTGAGATTGAAATGGGAAGATGAAAACGAAACGTTAGAAAACAAAAGAACGAGAAGGTTTCGGCATGGTTCGAGCAGAAAAATTTCGCCTGCGCCTTCCGTTCGTTCATCCTTCATTTCTTTTTGCCCTCCCCGGCCCCGCTGCCTCGCATTTGCTTTTTAACAGGAAGTGCCCGCGTCGCGCTGGTAATTTTATCCGCACAGGAAACCTTTCGACGACGATGACGCCGCACCCGATTTTTTGTTCGCGCCTCCCAAAATCCGAAAATACTCGATTTCAACATCTCCGAAATAACCATCGATTTTCGGAAATCGGCAGACCTTGATCGGTAACACTATACACTTCAAATTTTTCAAACAGATTTTTTTCAACCAATTTTTTTCAACCGATTTTTTTCAACCGATTTTTTTCAACCGATTTCTTTCTACAACGAATCGAACGAATATTATTTTAACGCGTTATTTTTATAAAGTAATTATTTTTATATGAGAACGTTCAAGGAAAATAAATAAATACTGTTTTCCTGAATTCACGCTCACTGATCTTCGAGGCTGACTGTACAGCGTTTATTGGAAACCGAGAGAGTGCGGTGCCAGTGCGGGACACGGTGAAATGTGCGCGTCGCGTTGTTTAATTAAACGTCAAACAAAATAATTATGATCTCGCAAAGCTGAATTGCTGCGCAAAAAAAAAAGATCGGAACCATTTCAATTTTATTCGCTTCATTAACTTTTGTTGTTTCATTTTTCAAACCCGTTCTATTAGTGTTTTCTATGAGACGTTAGGATATTCCATTAAATTGCTGGTGTAGGTTTTGTTAATGACTTTCATTCGTCAAGTTTTTCTTGTGAATTAATCACTTCAATTTGTTAATAACGCTTTTTGTTCGTTAACAAATGTTAGAAAGAATTCATTATTATAATTTACATAATAAAACATCATAAACATTAATTTAGATAAAGTTAATTCTCGTTAGTCAATGTTAATAATGTTAGCGATGTTAAATAGTTAGTTCGATTAGTTGGTATTAGTCAATGTTAATTTAAAATATTAGAAAATTGTATTTTAAAGTTAGTCTTGGGTAAAAACGAGAAAAAATTGTATATAATTTATAATGTTCTCACGTAATTACTTCTTGTTAACATTAGTAACGCTGATTTCGACTAATTCGATGGCATTGGTCAGTGTTAATTGCATTAGTAAAGTTAATTTTCATAAATTCGATTGTATTAGTAAGTGTTAATTGCATTAGTAAAGTTAATTTCAATTAATCAAAGTTATTTCGATTAGTAAGTGTTAATTGCATTAGTAATGTTAATTTCAATTAATCAAAGTTATTTCGATTAGTAAGTGTTAATTACATTAGCAATGTTAATTTCGATTAATCAATTTTATTTCGATTAGTAAATTTGAGTAAATGTTAATTATATTAGTAATGTTAATTTCGATTAATCTATGTTATTTCGGTTAGTAATTGTTAATTATATTAGTAATGTTAATTTTCATTAATCAATGTTATTTCGATTAGTAAGTGTTAGTAAATGTTAATTACATTAGTAATGTTAATTTCGATTAATCAATGTTATTTCGGTTAGTAATTGTTAATTATATTAGTAATGTTAATTTTCATTAAACAATGTTATTTCGATTAGTAAGTGTTAGTAAATGTTAATTGCATTAGTAATGTTAATTTCGATTAGTAAGTGTTAGTAAATGTTAATTGAATTAGTAATGTTAATTTCGATTAGTAAGTGTTAGTAAATGTTAATTGAATTAGTAATGTTAATTATATTAGTAATGTTAGTTTCGATTAGTCGGTTAGCTCGTGTTAATCGTTGTTAATAACATCAGTAACGTTATTTCAGAATAGTTAATAATATTAATATTATTATATATATAATATTATTTTATATATTAATAACATTATACACATTAATTTCGATTAGTTCGTCAGCTGGTGTTAGTCGGTGTTAACGCTAAATTAACTCGGATTAACAAGCGTTAACACTGCGCAAACTTGTCAAAATTAGTAAACGAATTCAAAACTCCTATTAATCGTATCATTTTCTCAGTCCTCTTTCGTGAAATGTGAATGTTTTTGTCACCGTTTATTTTTAGTTCATTTAATATAAATATGCCAATTTTCATTAATCATTCGAGTTTCTCTTTTCTGCTTTGCGTCCGCAATTCTATTAACCGTTCACAAAATTGTCTAACCGGAGTTTCGTCTATTAACGGACAATACATTTATCGATTCCATCCAGAAGAATTAGAAACCAAATTTCTTTAACGAATTATTGATTATGATTGATTTGCAGACACGTCATTCCGAGCGTTTGACGTTATTTTGCGAACGGGCCATTACACTTTCACGAGCCTTGCATAATTCTCGATTGATGTATTCGCATTGACGAAATAACCGACGCGTAATTGGAACGCCGATTTTGTCGGGCCCAAAATCACTTGCGATACTTTCGCCGGAAACGTGACGAAATTCTACTTCCACGTAACCAAAATTTCGATTCGCATTCGTTTTACGACGATCATAAAAAATGGTGTTTTTCGTCGAAATGGGATTAGATCGTGTTCGCTAAAATTGAGATATTTCAGTCGGCTGACAATTAAAATTAGGTTTTTATTTTAGTCGTATATATTTGACTTTAAAATGCGAAGCGCTTTGTTTTTAATCATTGAACGCGCTGTAGAATTTATTAATTATGACGAAAGTAATTTTTTAGGCTTAATAGTGACTAATTGTATATATGGTTTCATATATGGAAGCATATATGGGTTAGCCCACATATATAACACCATATATGCAATCATATATACATTAGTCCACATATATAGTTCCATATATGGAACCATATATGGAAGCATATAAACATTATCCCACATATAGGACACCATATATGAAAGCATATATACATTAGTACACATATATGGAAGCATATATGCATTAGCCCACATATATGACACCATATATGGAAGCATATATATATATAATCTCACATATAGGACACCATATATGAAAGCATATATATATTAACCCACATATATGGCACAATATATGCAAGCATATATACATTAGTCCACATATATGGTTCCATATATGGAAGCATATATGCGTTGGCCCATATATATGACACCATATATGGAAGCATATATGCGTTGGCCCATATATATGACACCATATATGGAAACATATATGCGTTGGCCCATATATACGACAC
>JABFPK010000053.1:0-22244 GCA_022817445.1 Habroteleia sp. ZL-2020
ATGCAGACGGCATAGTCGACTTCACAGACGCCTACACATTCAAACGGTCGATGCTTATATTGTAGGATTATAAATACCGCTGTAACGCTTAATAACGTACATATTTGAGTCCTAGTAACATTTACTTTAAATATACCATCGTCGCGCTTTTTGTTTTTATTACGTATGACTTCAATTGATTTGACGTAATAGTGTTTCCGCAAAAAACTATCTCTCATATTACGCGTTGGAATGAAAAAAACAGTTTTTGCCCGAGCAATAACTGGGAGTAATTCATTCGCTGGGACTGGGGTATAAACTGAGCCAATAATTAGATAAATTGGCCGGAATATAATTTATTCAATTTTTCACTGTTGTAGTATTATACAACTATAAATACAAATATATATAAATAAACATAATTTTGTGTATCGTTCGGAGGCTAGAGACGCAGAGATCTCGCGCAAGACGAAAGAAGCCGCGAATAACAACGCGATTATAGTGGCACAACGTTTTCCACTGTGAACTTGGAAACGAGAGCGGACGTTATATATCGGTGCGCGAGAAAGGTGTGATGATGTTGTCGAATGTAGCTGATCTTTTGATGCCTCCGGCGGGCATGTTAAACGCTTCGATCGTCATTCTCAGCAGTGTTTTATCATTAATTATAATTAACCGCATAAATATGCATTCGAGCGTGGCATAATTTGACCAATAACAGTAAATTACTCACGAGGCGAAGCGTGCTGGGATCGGACTCGGCGATTCCATTGTCCCTCTACCCGCGTCGCGCGTCGGCCACCCCCCCCCCCCGAGCTGCCCGTTCAGCGCGTCGGAGTCGGTGGTGGCGGCTCGATGATAATGCGATTAATTGGTATTGCTAATCGCCGATAATTAATATAAATAGATGAGTGCGATTAGTTGCCTTCCAACTCGACATTGCCGCGCGCATTTATTCGACGTGAATTTCGTGAGACATGCAGAACTAATTCCGCACGATAAATAATTATAATCGGATAATGTAATTTACAAATTAACCAGACCGTGGCTACGTTCAATTATTGCCGAGAGACGTAATTATAATAAAAGCCGAGGGACAGTACGAATAATTATCGGTTCACAAATCAATGGCATTCGACATATTTGATGTCTTATTTTCATCTCTAGCATAAACAAAGAATTATCGCCGTCCCTTCGCACTTTGCTTTGATCTTGTGATTCGATAAACGGTGATAATCTGCGCGAAAACGACACAGTGTATTCACATAATTTACATTCCCAGTATTCATTTGTTATTTTATGAGCCCGCTCATTTCAAATTCATGTGAATTGTTTGACGAAGATTAAGGCACTTACAGTTATATAAATATTGTGTTATAAATATCTGTGCTATGTTCTTGCTATAAAAAATGCTTAACACGATCGTTTTTATTAAATCCGTGCTCGTTGGATAATGTATTTATATTATTTTCAAGTTAATATTTCAACCTAATGTTTTATGGGTATCAACAAAATCAGAATAAGTATTTATGAAATAAAAAATTGAATATTTAAATTAGGCAACAATGAAAAGAAACTTCATTATATAAATACAATGTATATAATAGCATTTGAGCTGAATTTTTGTTCGTTTAAAACAAAATATATACATAAATAGATATAATTTAATATAACAGACAGCAATTTTTATTGCTGTCAGATTTGACAACAATAAAAGTTTTAGATGCTTAAAAATGATATATTTTAAACAATTTAGAGTAACACGCGAAACGACGAATATTTAATAACGTTGGAAAATGAATCTACAGTAGACGTGTTTTGAATGAGTAATGAGCATCAATATTTTTTAAAAAATTGTTCAGGTTGTTTAGTAAAAATCTAATTTTTCACGAGCCGAGTAAATTTTTATTATATGCACAAGACTTTGGTTTTAAATGGCTTTTTCCTTACAATCCAGACCCGGGATATTTGAAAAACGACGCAATTATAATACGCTCCCACGCACATCTTAACTTTCGCGGTACGAATAACCTATTTTTTAAGATGACTCTGGTCGTGATATTCGTTTTTATAAAAAGTTTTTACTGCGTCTCAAAAGTTTGCAAGGACAGACCTTTGTTGTTACAAGAGACGAGCGTAAAAATGACAAATAACACGGAACGTACGACATTCGCGCGGCAGGATGTTAATCTAACCCGGTTAATTCTTCGGCGCACAATTACTGTATTTGCATGGAGATATTCTTCTCTGTCCGCATTTGAATAGAATTAAATCTCCTCGATTCCGTTGAATAGAATGGAATCGAATGTCGGGAGAACAATAATTTATGTTAATTACATTGAGTAAATCATGCACTTATATAAATAAATTTTTATGCAGCGTTCATTTGCATA
The DNA here is from genome assembly GCA_022817445.1 of Habroteleia sp. ZL-2020. Lineage (NCBI taxonomy): Eukaryota > Metazoa > Arthropoda > Insecta > Hymenoptera > Scelionidae > Habroteleia > Habroteleia sp. ZL-2020. The sequence goes on from JABFPK010000053.1 coordinate 2,373, forward strand.
TTATTATATACAATCGTTGATAATAAAATCGTATTTTTCTTTGTTTCAGGTGAGTCTTTTCGAGAATCCTTGATTGACATAGCGGTAAATTATTAGCACGCGCAAAGTGAGTACCGTCTTCCGGACTTATTATTACTACCGTCGTTCAGACGAATCGACGCGTTTCGATCCAGTCCTTCTGTCTCTCTTTGTTCTTCTTTCCTCCTTTTTTTCGAAATTTATACACATTTCCATTTGGAATTGCCTGAACAACGGTCATTCAACTTCACGACGGATGTAACGCCGGTTTACGACGAATCTCTCATTTCTCAAACTACATGGTATCTTACTTTTAATTTATTCCCCGCACATCAACAAGGAAATTTCGCCAACACTCGCAAAAATAGTTTCTCTTGACGGCCGATCGCTATTATTTTAAAATCGAAGTTTAACGAACCCGGCTAATGTATAAAGTACAAATTCATTTACTCATTTCTTCATAATTCATAGACTGATATGTTACGTAGCGTTTTGTGAATCATGATACGGTTCTTTTAAGTCAAATTGGTTACTCTAAATATGAATGCCAGATTTAAGATCATCCAAATTATTCTAATATAATTACGCGCGATTATTTTCATCCGATTCGAAATTCGTAATGCGATCAATTCCCATTTGAGTTACTCGTACCAAAATGCAAATTAGTTTAGAGAGAATAATTCTTAATCAGGGAATACATATCAATTCAGAAACTGTTTAATGCAATAATTTTGTATTTTGTACAATATCACCGGGCTGAATCATGGCCCAGACAGGGCAACCCTATTGCCGGACAGTGTTCAGTTTAGGCATATCATTTCTCTGTCAAATCTTAAAACTACGGAATGTTAAACTTATTTGGCCTTGACTAGGCATTCCACAGAACTGGATTCCCAGATCATGATCTTAAACCAAGAGAGAAAACTAAATCAGAGAAACAACTATGTAGAATAAAGAGTAGGATTCATGTATACATTATCAAAAGAAATAGAAAGTGAATGTAGCCCGCGTAGAAAAAATAAGTCTGGCAAAAGTCTGGCTAAGTCTGGGTAAGTCTTATGATCGAGTTCCAAACTTTCCTTTTTTGAACGGTAGTCTGGTGGTCCATACTCCTGCCAGACTAACAAAGTCTGGCATGCTATTTTTTGATAAACGTTAAATTTTGAAAACAAGTTTGACGGTCCATACTTTTATAGTTTGGAATAAATCTGGATCGCCAGACTTCATTAGTCTGGCAGGAGTATGGGCGACCAGACTAGAGACAGTCCGGAACTCGATCATGATCCAGACTTTGTGTCCAGAATTAACCAGACTTATCCAGACTTTCGCCAGACTAGTTTTTTCTACGCGGGAGTGCTGTATGTGTGCGTAAAAGTTTGACAACTGGCATTGGGATTTTTATATATATAATAGAAAAGCCGGAAAATAAAAACTTATTGCCAAATACTTCGAAAGAAATGGGTTGTTATTGTGTCATTCTTGTGCAATTTTTATGCGAAGTTACAAGAATCTATGGTTTGGCTGTAATGTATGATCTTTTAATCACTTATTGAGCTCACGCATTTCCTGCTAATAAGATATGTCATCCTTATTAATGAGATATAGTATGGATCCATTAAAACGACAACAATTATAATCATAAACGTGCAACACTGATCATTTAATACGTCTTGATGCAGCGACGCTGACTTTTTTCTCTTCCGGTATTCTTGTCCGGTGGATAAATTCCATTTTGCAATTATAAATAAAAATTGTATTTTATTCGGTATATTTATAAACGATCTTGGATTGTTATATAGAGACCATTAGATTATAGCAAAATAAGTGACCTAATTATTTGGCTAAATACGAAAATTCGCATTAAAGCCCAATTAACTTTTATTTCATTCATCGACTTTTAGTCAAACATTAAAGAAGTCGAGTTTCTGATAATATTTGCATGGATTCGTATTCTACAAGTTCATATTAAGATTGTTCTACAATGAACAATTTTTTGTTTGCAATAACTTATTTTGCTTCAAATTTAACTCGTTTTATAAAATATTTATATTTGAAATTGAACCAAAATTAATGGAAAAATACACGAACACAATTTAAGTGTTAAACACTATCTTACTCTATATGTGTATTCCGCTAAAAGTTTCAAAAATGCAAAGATTAAGTTACATTTTTCTCAAATGAATAAATTAATATAATAAATCTAAGATATTTCACATAAATGTTTTTGGAGGAGATTTCTTTACCACACATCTTGAATTATGTTGGACTTTTTATCCGCTAAATTAGTTTACGAAGTTCTCCATTCATTAGAAATTTTATTCTTGGAATTATTCAACCATTATCCTGGTCATTGAAGTAAATGATAATGCTTTACAACAAACAGAAATACTTTTAAGAAAAATTATCGCCTTCGCCCGTTTTCGTAAGACGATATCTACAAAACAACTCGTGACTAATTAGCCTCACGTACGCTTCCACAAAACCACCAGCGTCTTCTTTTAATGTAGATTTAGATTTTGCAGGAACCGTTAATCTGAAATGAAATATTTATGTATTGTATATATTTCAAAATATCTATAATTCATAAACACATAAAAATTACTCAATCATAATATTAGATTTTAAAATATGTTAAATAACTTTATGAAAATGTTATAAAAAAGTACTCGAATTAAAATAAGTATTTTGTTTTGTACTAACTTTTTAAAGAAGTTGAAAAAGTTATTAGTAAGAAATTGTAAATAATCCTTCATAAATTCGATTATAAACGAAATAACACGATATCAATGGATCGGAATACTATGAACTTGTTAAAAAAGGAATTACAGTTTTCTATTTGAAATACATTTATTTGATCTTCGTACATGACTCAAAATTGTCAAACGCACGGTATCAAACATTAATTATTATTTTGATATATTAAGAACGGATAGTATAAATTGAAAGAGCAATCCGTTTATCTGGTGTGGGACCAAAAAATCGCCGCTGAGTTTGCATTGAATTGACAATCAGCGCGGCCGTTCTTGAGTTTACACGCTTGGTTGTCACAATGGCCAAATATAATTTCGCAACATCCATTTGGCAATGTTCGCTCGCGGGAATGGTTTTTTAATGTATCTCTTTTTAACGATGCGCGCGATTTACTTTGAATTCGACAAATTATAATTTTACGCGCAAATGCACTGTCATTTTGGAATGACGATAGCAGCATTGAAGGAAAAGGCGTGCGATATAAAAAAGTTCACCGAGAAGTTGCATTCGAACAATTATTGTATCGCACTTAACGGGTATGCGAGATAATGAGATCTCAATGGCAAATGCGTCTTTTCCGTACCCTCCACCCATCCTCGGTACGTCTGGCAGTCGTCTTAATCGCGCATCCGGCTAGAAGCGCCCTTTCAACCGGAAAAGCGTATTAACTTATGTATAACGCGAAAACATTTGATAAACATATCTCGACAAATGCGCGTACATATACGCTCGAACGCGAGTCGGTCTCGCGCGTCATAGACTTTTATACTATCAATGTGAATGGTCTTGCGCATGGCTGGCTCGCGTAAATGGGGAAACGCACTGCCGGAGACGACAGCGTACTCTCTCCACAATCGTCTCATTTCATAACAACGAGGAGTAATTGGCACCGCACTTTCATGAGTTACCCATGAGTCCTTTTTTGCTCTCCCCTTATTCCCGATTCCGCGTATCATATTAAATCGTCCTCCCGATCGAGTTTGGCATTTTAATTGCGCGCTTGTTTATTTATCGCGATTCAATTAATGCACAACCTCTTTTAATCGAAACAAGCAATCTTTATTGAATAGACCAACGATAATGTTTTTGTTACTTAGTCATCTCTGAACTAACAAAAATATCTCGAAAAAGTTACAGTTAATAATGCAGATAAAGTTCATCAAGAAATCGTTTAGTAATGACTGTTATCAAACGAAAAAAAATGCAGGGAACATTTTACTGTGTGAAAGATCTATTAGATATTTTACAATGTATATCAGATTAGTAATTAATGACATATCAGCGACCAATTAATAAATAGATTTAAATCCTTTAATTGATTTGGCAATTTAAATTGTTTGGAATTTTGTATTAGAATTGTGCATCATTTACTACCCACGTAGAAAAAATAATTCTGAGAAAAGTCTGGTCAAGTCTGGCCAAGTCTAAGACTTGGCCAGAATTTGTGTTCAGACTTAATCAGACTTTTACCAGACTTTCGCCAGACTTATCCGGATTTTAACCAGACTACTAGTTTCTTCTACGCGGATACTTGCATTTAGTGTGAGTTGTTCAATAAAAATAAAGATAATAGAACGGCTGCTATAATATTTTCTTTGACCGCATTCAAATTTTAACGGGACACAAACCTTCACAGAACTGAATTAGTTAAAATTTGAAAATTAATTTTTGCCATTGTGCTCAATTTGAATTTCAAAAATCTGAAATCTGGGCACTTGAAATTGGTGAAATTTTTTTTTCCATTTTTCACTTTAAATACCATTTTCTACCTTATTTTACATCAGGGATGTCATAAGGATTGAATTTTTCGAGATCTTTTTGACTTCTTGTAATTAAGAAGGTGGAATTTTAGAAATAAAAAATTAAAGTTTCTTCAAATTTGCATGCAAATATACAAGAGTCTATATTATTCTGATGCAGAATTCAAATCTCTACAAGAAGCGCTCTATTAGATAAAAATTAGATGAATAGTATTAGCACAATCTTAATTTCTCTGTTTGAAAATTTCTGGTTTTGCGGCAGCATTTTTTGGCGATTTGAAAATTGTTGTCGAATGAAGTTAATATGCAAAAAAATGTATTATATCAGTCGAAGGTTGTTCAAAAACTAATATATGCACTCAAAATGCAATTTACAGAAGCAAATTTGCAAAAAAATAATGTTAACCTGAAATCTGGGCATCAAGAATTCGTACATTACGAGGTATCCCATTTTTCGATAATTATTATTTGCGATATTTCTTTTTACAACCATATTTTGAGATATCGCGTTTCTCAGGTATCACTTCACAACTTCGTTTTGAATATTCTTTTATTCTTAGGAGTCGTCGATATAGTTTAGTACGTTAGGGTAATATGTTACAAGGTTTTTTTTTTATATCTGATCTCAAGTCGGATTTGCACCATCATTGTCTCAGAGTTGTTAATTTATACTAAATTGTAACGTTTGCTTAAATTTAACTAACAATTGTAATTCAATTATCAGATTACCCCCCGATAACTTCTACTCTAATTTCGTCGACATGGAAATCTGGAAATATAACATTCTAATACTCAATATTCTAATAATATTTTTATTCGCATCGAACAATCCAAAGTAGAATAATATTATATAACTATCAAATCAAATACGTCAATAGCACTAAATGTCAGAGCACCTTGAAATTTTATACACGGTTGGTCTTACGTGTAATCAATAAATTAAATTGCTTCCATTTCATTTTTCTTTAATTTCGCAATCTAAAAAAATCTCCATTTATATATATATATATTATATTACAAAATATATTCACGCAATCTAAACATTGTAAAATATCATAATTTATTAATAATTCATATATAATGTAACTAAATTAATGCATCTAAATAATCAGGCTTTTACATATCAAAGTAATTAATTAAGAGAATAACAATTGTTTGGTTAAACAATTTAAATCTCATTTACAATTTTTACGATGCACATGTTAAATATATAAATTGTTTTCCGGCAGTTCTTCTTCTTCAAAACTCGTCTCGACCCAAGAACAAGCTCCGGTTTGAGAACCCCTGTGTATTTATATTATATAACTTATAATATATAGAACGCGTATGAGAGAGAGTGAGAGAGATAATATGTTATCAAGTACTGCCTTAATGGTACAACATAATTAATGAACGATATATGCATATAATACGTACGTCTCGCATATTACATGCTCGCGTATAAATTATACATGGTATAAACTTAAATTATACATAGCAACGAGGCACCATAATTCTACGAAATTGTTAACACGAAAGAGATACGGTCTTCAATTCTTATCTGAACGTCGATTCCGCCGCGGAAAAATGACGACGTCCGAGCTGAAAGCATTGACACAGTGAACAAAAAAGAATTGAATCTTTCTTACGATTGTACAATATGTACCGTCCAACGTTGTGCTCATATTTGATCATATCCTTGTTCCATTTGCACGAGTTTGCGAGCAACGAAAAAAAGAAATAATTGCATTTTGAAATTACACTGAAATATAAAGCAGCAAATGAATTTGGATAAGTTCGCGGGGAAAAAGCTCAGCGCTTCCCTTAGGATAACATTTCTGAACGTATCTCCGTCGCAGCCTCGCGATAACGTTTGCTTTTCATTTAAATATAATCTTACTTACAATAGTGCGCGTGCACGACCTCCTCTGTTTCGCGTCGGGGAAGGAGAGCCGCCGGGGGGAAAGGAGAGCTTCTTTCTCCGTCTACATATTCTGTCCGACTCTCCCTATCTCTCTCCCTCTCTCTTCCTCTCCCTGCTTTCCTCCTCTCGCAGCCACGTTCCTCATTTATACAGCTAGCTTTATTAATATTTTAATATAAATGCTAATCGTGTAAGATTGCGCTTACCGATACGAGCCGGCCTCGAACGTATAAACGCGCGGGTATGAGCGCCTTGCAACGCTTTGTTGTTTGTAATACTATTAATGCCTTTATTAATAAAACCCATAAAAAGCAAGAATATCATTTTGACAAACGTTCGCGAATTATTGAGCGAACTTTTTTCGCCGTCACATTTAAATAACGATGTTCACCGTCGAATGAAACTGTTGACGTCATTGACCATTTTTTCACGCAGATCAAATTTGATTTCGTTATCGAGATCTAATGAATGGTACGTACGCGGAGTCTGCTCTGAAACGGCATTGAAAAAGTCTCAAAATAATTTTTGTCTAATTTCGAATAATTAAAAATGAAATTTCAAAGACAAAAACAAATATAATATTAAAATAATAACGTATAAACATAATAATTTAAACCATTTCGCAGCAGCTTTTTCACGAATTCGTGTTTCAATTTTGCGAATAATATTTTTTAATGATAAATATTCACATTTTGTAAAACATTCTGATCGTTTTTAAATTTACATGTTATTTTATTCTGCATTAATTTTTTATTTGAATTATTTATGAACCGTGCACGACCTTGTGCAGATAAATTTGTAATTAAACAATAGTTTGAAGAAATTCAATAAATTCAGCACGCAAGTGAATCGACTTAATAATGTGGTTATTGGAATTTGAATAAGCAAAGGTGTTATTGTTTTCATTTTCGTGACGACTATGAATGTTAGAACGATTTATCACATATTAGACCAATTGCTATTGTTATTCAAATCAATCGCAATAGTCGCATCAGTAGATAACGGTAAATTGTCAGGTGATTTTCCATCTTTTATTTGAAATGGGACAATTTTTTCCACCGGTAAAAAGTATTAAAATACACGCTCAATGCAACGCTTACATAAATATATTTAAAAAGTATACTTTTTCCACGTCTATTAGTTTTGAATATTAGAGCTTTTAATGTTAATTCCACCAGTCGACAGTCGAATGAATATTTTCATCGCAGTCAAATAAATTGTGTTATTCGTGTAATTGACTTTACATTAATGCGATTCGTTTTTTAATAGGAATATGAATTTAACGTTAAATTATAGTTAACTCTTTTATATCTTAATTATTCATTTTTATAGGCACACATCTTGTTTAACGCGAAGTTTTTAATTACTTTTCTATCATAAAATTTGTGTCATAAAATTAGCCACGTCGCCGGAAAGATTTCTTATTTGCAAATTTACATCGCTAAATAATCATAATGTGCAGTTTACGATGCTAATTTTTTGCAATATTAAACAAGATCCTTTGTATTTTTTCGAATAATAAGGAAAAGATATTTTATGAGATCGTTGTTGTATATAAAATATTGTTTCACTTTTAATTAATATTGAATTATATTTTAATCTCAATTCTTTATTAATGTGTAATTAATGCACGTACATAATGTACTTCTCCCGGTTCAATCCCAACTTTATCAATCTAAGTCAAAGAAAGAATGAAAAATGATTCATAATATAAAACATCTTGAATATTAAAATGAACGTTGATGATAATGCAGATTACAACCACATTTGTTATACATTCGTAATTTTACATACTTTTCTCGACTAATGTCTTCTACATATTCGTACGCGTGATGTGAAATCATTATGCAATATCGTTCACTAATAAAAATTTGTTCAATACTATCAACAATTAAATGCGACGGTTGCATTGGCAACGCGGTTTATCGAGAAAAATAATTCACTTTTCATTCAAGCCAGAAATAAATGGTTGGTACAATGACGTAGTCACTTTAAAAACATATTAAAATAATCTAAATCTTAATGGTACTAATCTAGATCGTAAAATATGCAACCTTAATTAAAGAATTCTCTTAGAAGAGCCATTATTATAATTTTGTCCATTATCTAACATCTAGTTAAATGAAATTTTTTTCACTAAAGTTGTATCTTTAATCGAAAAAATGAAAAATTACGCTATAATACATTTTACTTCCTTACAACAAACTAAATATTACTATTGTGTTATCATTTATATAACGACGTTCCGGTTGAAGAAGCTCAGAAACGTTGGTTCCGCCAAAAATTAATTATAAATACGTTAACTATTTGAATCATAGTCAACTTAACATATATATCAAAAATTAAACGATTGTAAATGTATCCGTACATTTCAATAACATATTTGAATATAATATTTTGCGATTACATTATTATAATTTTACCTGCTTTACTATGTACATATATCATGACACTCTATAATCATCTTACTCAAACTCCTCAAATGTAAATGTCGATCAAATTGTTTCTCTTTAATGTTGTATTGCGAGAGTCACAGCATGTCATTTTTTAAATTTAATATATATATATATATAATCACTCAAGTCATATATTATAATCATCAATTAATTTATTCCAGCGTCAAATCTGATTTTGACTTAATCATCTATTATGACAATTAAAACGGCATATTTTAGACCTGATTTAGTGCTATGTATTATTTTTAACTTACGAATTAAAAGTCGGGATTTATGTTTTTAATTGAAATTTATTTGCTGTCAGAAATTGATTAAATTTTAAATTCTGTATGAATTTGTGAAATCTGTAGAACCTGAATCAATAATTTCATCTTCACGTCATCGTTATTTCAAATAAAATAGATCTAACTTCGGTGCGCATACGAAAACGTCGCATAAGTAATCCGGTGTTTAGCAGGATATTAAAAAGCGCGATTTACGTGCGCCGTTCTATGAGCTTGCGAACGCGTCCATTTATTGTATTATGTAGATTGCGAAACCGTGCATTTCGGGTAAGAAATACGCGCGCCCGCGAGATGTAATTTGTAGCGATCCGCATCTGCACCACGTGTGCGCCGTGTGGAGCATGTAAAGAGTTCCTCTCTCGGTCATCGCGGCTGTAAATTCAACGAGACTGCACGCGACCGCGGGGTCTCGTCGGAAAGTTCACTGGGCTGGGCCGCCGACGAGCAAGACACGCGCCACGCGTCAGCAAAAAAATCACAACCGATGATTCAGCACGCACACACGTTCCAACTCATCGCTCGACAGACTATAAACTCCGGCTGGATGTTCTGATACGAATTAACCACCTTTCAGCGATTCAATTTTCTTATTAGCTTCGTACGATGCGCGTTTTGTTTTAGCAACTTACATTAGCCGTTCAATTTATTATTTTCACGCCAATTGCGCTTACATTTCTTGCGCCCTTTTCTAGTCTGCCGATTAAAAGACGAAACTATCTTTTTATGTTATATTATATATATATATTATTTAGTCGATTTATGGTGCGGATTTATGTTCCGTAAAAAGGCTGACGTTTATATCATCAGTCAACGTGATGGTAGTATATAAAAACTAATGAATAAATTCAACCTGTTAAACATTAAAAAGTGATTAATGTTGCTTTTAGCTTAATCAAGTAGTATTTTTACAGTGGTATTATGTGTCGAATTTCTTTTACGCTCTATGCTTTGTTTTATCAGAAAATGTTCTAGAAAAATTATAAGACAAACTAGAATTATTTGTTCTGATATATGAATGAGGTTTTGAAATTCTATCAGAATGCATGTTGTTTCTTTTCTATTATAAGTAATCGTAAGTACACTGAGAAAAAAATATGTTAGAAATTACTCGTACGCTGAGAAAAATGGATTGTCAAATAAATTATCAAGATAGAAAAAATAATTATCCAATGGATATTAGAAATAAGAACCGATCAATAAATATAACGCAAAGATATGATATGAAACAAATGCTGTGATTGGTTAGAATTATTATCCATTAAATAGTTTTTTTTCTATCTATACACTGAGAAAAAAGTAGACATAAGTAATGTCTTTTTATATAAAGAAAAACGCCAATAACACACAATATAATACTTGATATAGAAAGAAATGGTGAAACAATAACAAAGCTTTAATAAAATGAATATAATGCTGAAATTATGTAAAATTAACATTATTTTAATAATATGTTTAATATAATGGAGATTACAATTAAAGCAAATTAACCTAACTTTTATGCCAACGGTATGTCTTATTTATTTATTCATTAAACGGGAATGCACCCTTTTAAATTACAAATGTGTATAAAAAAAGCGACATGTAATAAGCCGAATATTTCATGATAGAGTATTGCATATCAAAATTAAATAAGAAAAAACAAATAAGACATCAAGAAAAATTAGATATTTAAAGATTTTAAAAAGGATGTTATGCTGGTGTTAAAAAAGTTACAGTTATTATTATTACACAAAGTTTGCTGTGCGAAAAATTCTCCGCAAGGAATTTTTGTTAACGAAATTAGACTTATAAAATTTAGTAGCGAAAAGCGATAAATTTCTAGTAAAACAAGGGGGACAGTAAAACACAACACAACTTAAAAGTTTCGATGATCGTGTTCTATTGTTCAGAATGTTACATAAAAAAAGTAGATTGGAAATATTACGTCTGTCTTGAGAGATTTAATAGTACAAAGTGCAGAAGCAATGGAGTAATCATGATCAGTGAAGTGCATGGGTTGATGTGATTTAAACATAAATTGGTGTCAGAATTTATGGTGGACAGATTCTAACAGTTTGATGTCGCCGTTTGTGTGAGATGATCAGACCACTCTTGACTTGTTGATAAAGTAGAGAATTCATTATAAGACGATAAAATATTTCTATATATATATATATATTATTATGAGGGAATAATTAATTGAATAATTATTCTCCATATGCCCAAAACGTTCTTTTTTGTTAAATAATAGTAGGAAGGGTGACCTCTAGAACCATATAGAATTCTTGGGACTTATTATGAATTTAATATTTAATAAAAGCCAACGTTTCGTTCTTTTTGCAAGAACCTCATCATGGCTACATACAAAAAATATATATTTTTTATATTTTTATATTTGTATAATATAAATTTTTTGTATGCAGCCCTGATGAGGTTCTTGCAAAAAGAACGAAACGTTAGCGTTTAATAAATATTAAAATCATAATAAGTCCCAAGAATTTTATATGGTTCCTAGAGGTCACACTTCCTACTATTATATATATATATTATTTATATTGAAATACTGTTCAGTTTTTTACAATGTTTCATTCTTTTGATTTATGACAATATATAAACATTTCTATATATGAATTATTTATAATTTCGATTTATACATTTACAATCTATCTAGTAAGACCATGTACGATGTATCTGTAAGGAAAATGTACTTAACGGAAAAAAAAAACGTAATAATTGTATCGTGCATACTCTGGACTAAAACACTTTTACGTTAATATGTAGTCCAGTCACCCCGGGCGTCTTTATTTTGCTCTGGCATCTTCGGGGTATATATTCTACCGATTTTTCAACATATTCCTTCGGGAGAGACCAAATTTCACTACAGAGTTGTTTGATGGTGAACGTAGGCCTTCTAGGAAGTTTCCTCTTCATCGGGAACTACACGTTTTCGATGGGGTTTGCATCTAGAGATTGTGAAGGCTATTTTAGCGTTTCAGCGTTTAAAGGCTGACGTGTACATTATCACTTAGAAAACACGTGTTTCGCACAAAATTATGGCAGCTAACGTCTTAGCAACTAAAAAGCGTTTTACTTGACAATACCCTCTACAATATAAACTGAAAAAAGTAACTTTCTACATTATCGGTTGTTAGATATGTTGTACACGATTATTTACAGAGAGTTAATTATTTAATAAAAAATAAACTTTGACATACATTTACTTAATAAATGTATAGAAAAGTCTTAGCATCAATGACACTAGTGAATAGAGACTGAAATAAGTGAGCAAATGAAAACATTTGCTTCAATAACATTTTAATGTAGGGTTAACATTGAATGATAATAAGGCTAATATTTCGAACTTCTGTTATCTATCACTATTGATTCAATAATATAAACTTTGTACAACATATACAGATGTTGAGTTATTAGTGAGTTATTTCTGACTTAATGGCTTCCTTTCTTCCCAAGTTTAATTAACTTATTTTTCAGAAATTGTAGTAAAATGTTTTCGTAAATACGATATAATTTTATATATCTTATACTTAATAATAATTGTAATAAATATTTAAAAAATGTACTACTTATAATTGATTTTGGTAAAATTTTCTTAAATTTTATTCTCAGAACACACAATTTTTATATTTAATAATAAATCATTATTGAATTTCATTTAAATAAAAACTTATTTTTTGCTAAAATAATCCAATTTATTTTTATGTTCTATCTTAAATACGAAAAATAATAAAAACCTCTAAAATATGGAAATGGAATAATTAATATATGACTCCCAGTGAATAGAATATGTTTTAAAATCTTATAGCTTTTTTATTAACATTTTTTTAAAGAATTAATTAATTTAGCAATTAGATTTTAATTGATTTAATAATAAGAAATTTTTAATTGTAGTTTATGTAAAAACTATAACATTTAAACTTAAATATCTTTTTAAAATATCTTTTTTATCGTACATTCAATATTTATACCTTTAATTTAGTGACTTAATTTTTAATTTAAAAAAATAATCCAATTAAAATAATTCGCAGATAATTATACTGAAAGAAGGAAATGTTTTGCATTTACTGTAATACTCGATATGTGCGCGATAAACGATACATTCATTGACTTAGACTAAATGTTAATTGTGTAAATTTAAGTTACTTTTTTTATTACCACAAACTTTATTATTTTTTTTTATACATTTTTATTAAATGTAAGAATCATATTTTAAATATTGAAAATAATTAAAATTAAAAATTTATCCACCAATAAACGTATCACAGTACACGAAGAAAAATAATATTTAAAATTTTACTATATTTTCTAGTTTTTTCGAACTATTGCAAACAAACTAAATATCCTATTATATAATATGGCAACAATGATTAAAAGTTTTAGAAATATTTAATTTGTACCTATTTATATCCCCCAGAAAACGTAACAAATTTTACTATACTATCTTATAAGTTTTTTAGTATGTTCCCAATAGTCCGAAAAATTTAGAAAATATAGTAAAATTTTAAATATTATTTTTCTTCGTATAACAACGTAATCTTGTAAAATTTTATTGATAGTATTTCAAAAATTATAGTAAATAATTTTTAATTACAAATTACTAAGCCAATATGCATTAATAATATTATCAAATAAACTTTAATTCTTTATTATTGTGTAAAAATAGAATATCATTAAATTAAAAGTAAAAAATACTGAAACACTACATATTTTGTATACATTATTTATTGTTCTTTCAAATAATTGTATAATAATTAAGGAAAAAATATACAATATTTTATTCGCGAATGAATAATTTATGAATGGAAATATTGTACAAAAATAACTGGTTTAGAATATCTTAGATATAAAGTTATTAATACGCAATCTTATTTAATTTTACATAATTCTCAATACCTCTTCTAAGTTACCTTGAACATATTTTAAATTATGATTATGTCTTCTTAGAATAATAACATTAATAATGAACGTGATTAAGCGTTCTTCATTATCAATAAATGTAATCAAAACTTAATGATAAATTTACTTAGCATATGTGTGTAAGTGTGACTTTTGGTTTATTCAGATTTTTCATTAAAGATATTGTGACTATTGAAATGCAATATTTCAACTGATATCTAATTTTTCTTATTAATATAATTAACATTTTTATATAATCAGATCGTTTTTATTACAAATGGTAGTTAACGTAAGTATAGATATTACAGACTTAAGTTACACAACCTAACATTAAAAAAGTTGTTTACGTTTGAAAACACAATAAAAAAGAAATAATTTATTTGCATTAAATTAAATTCCCTTGATTTACAAATTCGCATAATCACTCAGTTTAAATAATATTACTAATGTTTAATAATATTATTATTTATGAGTTTAAAAAATAAATCTGTTCTTTATGTTTCCTCCAGAACTTAATGAAAAATTAAATCGGTACCTTTAGATTAAAATTTCTATATTTTATACGAGCTGCCTAATTATATTAAACATATATGATATCCATTTATCCACATACTTGTGATTATAACTAAATTATATAACTTTAATGAATACCCCAATTATACACCTCGAATAATATCTAGTATAAACCTATTTGAAATATATATTTCCCAGTAAATAATTAAAAATCATACATAATTGTGCAAAGTGTATTTGAAACATTTGAAACTGTGTAAATGTATTATTATTTAATAAAATTATATAAAACGTCAAATTACCTGTATCCGTATACGTCACTGAAATGTAACGTGGTTAATTTAATTATATCAGTCTAACGATATCCAATTATAATTATGTCCGAAAATCAATTTTACAAGTATTGATTAATTTCTGCTACTATTTTGCAAACAAACTCATAACAATCTAATTATACAATAATAGTACAATTGATAGATGAATCATAATTTTATTGTATTTGAGTTAAGTTATTTTTACAAAGAGTACGAACTGATTTTTATTACATCTAATCAATATTTATTTTACGTTATAAAAAAGTGTATTTTTATATAAATTTGAAATTGGTTATACGTAGATTGTTTTTTAAACATGAAATTTGTTTATTAACTTTTGTAGCAAATATTTATAAATTACATTATTAAATGTTTTTTGTTTAAATTCTTCAAAATTGTTTGAAATTTATTGGTAAAAATACTAAAATTAAATTAAAATGTACATCATAAAATTTGAAATTTAAAAGTGAAATATTTATTTTTATATAGTAAGCATTTGTTATATTAAGAAATATTGTGTGTGTGTGCATGTGATAAAAATATTAAACATATCAAATTTAACTCAAAGTTGCATAATTTGAAATCATTGAAACAATTAATTCAGTTTATATACAGTATTAAAAATGTATAAAATCTATCAAAATTATTGATAAATATTTATAGCATAAATTATATTGAATTCGTACTTATTATTATAGTTACTTAATTAATTAATACAATTGAAAATTAATTGCGCGATTAAGATAATTGTACAAAATAAGATTTTACAATGTAAAACAAAAGTTCCCACTTAATTCTATATTTTTTTCAATAATTAACTTTAATATGATTAAAGACATTGAAGTAACAAGGAATTTTCGTTTAATTAAACGGCTAGTACAACCGCACTAAGAAGAGTGCTTCATTCAAGTGAATTGAGATCGGTGTGATATCGGGGAATTTTTTCAGATTAAGCGACTAATTTATTTTGAAAAATGTGGCATTAACATTTTTATCGCAATTTTCAATGCATTGTACTAACTTATTTGTAAAACGAGTTAGATTATTATATTCAATTAATTGTTTATTTTTTTCATCTCGGCACATTGCATAGTATAAAATAATATACAAATAAATTGCTAATGTGGCATAATAATTTACAATTTTTAATAAAAATGACGTGTAAAATCCATTAAAATTATCCGTTAGTGAGAACATTAATACTTTAGAATGCTTAATTGCAGTAAATCACAAAATATGAACGAAGTATTCTTGTATTTTGTATGAATTTACATGAACTTCCTTCAAAATAGTTTCAAACGTTATAATCAAGATACATCGACAAGTCAAAAAGTAAATGATACGCGGCGCAGTTCCGCTTGCATACATATTCATATTATGCGCGAGATAGTTAGTTTTTCACTGTGACTCTCTCTTCCGACATCGCGGTTTGCTTTATTGACCCCCGATAAAAAGGGACAGCTGCGCGGGAAGAAAAAAAAGACCGCTTAACGACATTTGCATGGCATCCCCGCGTACGTTTAATCCTTAGTAGGTACGTGTCGTATGTACATCAAGCATCGCGCGGTTCGTCGCTCTCTCTCGTTTCATTGCGCTCCTACTTCTTCGTCGTAATTAAGACATCGTTAACGAGCGTCACCGAACTTACCGGACGTTTTTGCCCCGCGTCGAAAACTCGACCGATAAGCGGCTATGTAAGGGACACTTAGGGAATTCATTTTGTCCCGAGAGAAAAAACGACGCCCGGAATGCGCGCTATAAGAAACGAGAAAAACTTGGCCTGGCCTTTTTGCCTGGAATTATTCGCGATTTTTGAATTCATTTTTCCACGCAATCAATTCAGAAATTATTAAGTTAAGGCGACGCTGTTTTTTTCTTTTACCTTATTTTTTATTCAATTTTTCGCATTTTGCAAGACATTTTACCGCACCAAATGGGCCGAGTTTTAATTAATCGTTGAATTAGAACGCAAGAACGCACGGTTAATATTTACGGCGGAGTTAGTTTGAAATATGAAATTTTATATGTAATTTGAAGGTTCATTAAAAATTCTATTACACCGCGATAAATGCTGCGTTAAAATTAATTATTGTTGATGATATAGTTTACGTGGATTTTGGGGATACTTTTTCTTCTGGCGCGGATTTATGGTTTTATTTTGTTACGTAATGATGATAAATTTAACTGCTAAAATGTTATATCTACCTAGTTATTTGATGATATTGTACAAGGAACGAGTTCGAGAATTAATCTAAATAAAATCTTTCATTTATTATTAAATTGATAACGGCTATAACTGTTTTATAACTTAATTTTTAAACTAGCTGCAATTTTATGACCGTCGTAAACAAATTCATACACGTCTATAAAGCATTGCGCGCTTCATAAATAGTGATTTCTTGATTTAAACAAAAAGCTATAGTTCAATGTTAATGTTATAACCGATTTTTGAGTGGAGTTAATATTTGCAATTATACGCCGGAAATACTTTAATTAAGCCACTGGAGATTTAAAATTGTTTTTCTACTATTTATTTTATTCGAAAAATAATAATTGAATATAAAGAAAATTTGTGAAATATAATTATTCATGATTAACTAATAAAACCGTATTTCAGAATACCAAGAATTCTACTCTATCACAGATCATAAAAATTCGCAAAAAGTTTTCAAACTTTTTATCGACGATTGTTTCTTATTGTTTTTATTTCAAAATAATATCACTGTTATTAATATTGAAACCTATCCTCTAATAACTTATTCTTAATTTAATCCGCAGAACTTTTTCCAGTGCAACTGAATATGACTTATTGTTACTAAAATTAACGGTACCGTTTTCCACAAGAAATTGAAACCTGTTTTTCCAATCAATGTAACCATTTAGTGGCGACAAATGCGTCTACTTGGGTAGCGTGATCGGAAGTCGTTATCAGTGAACTGCTGCGTGTGTTATAATTTTCATGAAACACGGATACTCAAGAAACTGGCTACAGTTGCCTGGGAATTTGACTTAATCGTAGTAAAGGCATTTTACACTCGGTTGCATTACATTCATACATTCAGTGCAAAGAAGTTTAGTTGCACCGATAAACTTTCTTTATCTAAGACCAGTGATTTATTGTCCTTTTTACTCTCATTTACTCAAATTGAATTTCATTTTTCTCGTTGGCTATTCATACCTTTCTGGAATGGATTTTTGTCTTTATTATTGATTGGTGTGTGTATTACATAAACGATGACAGGTATACATATAAACTTATGTGACCCATTACCGTTGCAAATATTTTAAATTGATCAGCATCTCGAAAGAATAGAACAGAAATGTCATTAATTTTAACAAAATTATCTTTCTCAAGAATATTAAAAAATGGCTAATCAATTTAATTAGTTTGAAAAAATTAAAGTTTAGCATAACTGGAATTGCGGATCCAAATATGCATATCTTCATTGATTAGTTTTTGTAATAAAGATTACTATTAATCATTATTAATAAAGGAAATGCTTTATAAAAATATAGACATCAGTTGGGGTAATTCGAAACAAATTATCATATATCTATTTAATTTTCAATAAATAAGAAAAAAGATTTGTATGGTAATAATTCTGATCTTCAACAAGGAAATTATTTATATAATTGATTTAATTTTTTCATTCATTGAAACCAAATATAAATACAGAAAACAATAGATATGTGAAACGTTAGATAATTTTGCCTAGAGGTATAAAATGACATTATATAACTTATTTTTATGGCGAATACTTAATTCCAAAGGTAAATATTTTAAAAGTGAAAGAACAATTGAAGTATGGAATCGTTAAAGAAAAATATTTATAGAAAATTATAACTACGCGTTTGAAATTAAAAAGAGAATATTGAAAAAGTTTAAAATCATAATTTCTGAATATTTCTGTTTTATTAAAAAGTTTTGACAAAATCTATTTTTGTTCTAAAAAATATTTCTCGATTTTATTCAATATCGAACTAATGACAAAATGTGATATAAACTGAAAGGAAAAAGTATCCGTTAGTTCTACCCTCGGTTTAACGTTTGTTTAGAAAGAGTGTCTGTTTTATTTCGGCGTACATTTTTTATGACTTAGCAAAAATGTCTCGGCGCTTTAGAATTGCATTCTCCGTAATATTTTTTTAAAATACAGTCTATCAACAGTCAGCTATTGCTTACGTTTGTAAATATTTGTCTTTAATATTTTGTCCAAAAATTGCATGTATGCGTTTTGTATTACTTCCAGTCTGATGCGCGTACGCACTCCAAATAATAAATAGAAATTGTCGAACAAAATATACACCATAAAGACTCCATAAAAATATATTCCGACGTCTCAACTCCCCCAGTCTAGGTAGACCAGAACTGAATACCGGCTTGGATTCAATGAATTAGAAAATCATATTTTCCATCATATTTTAAAAACGTTATAAAAATACATTTCGCGGGCGAATTGTACAAGTTTCTTAGAAAAAAATACCAACGTTAATTCCCCTATCCCTCGACATATATTAAAATGTTTCCGTGATCAAAATGGAAATCCTCGACGATATATGTATACGTTGGAATTTGTTCGAATTTTCTCATTCCGAATCAATTTGTTCTGAGCTCTTTTTCCGGATGAAAAGTCGAGTGACAGTCACGACTACGGTTGGGAGTAGAAGCGACAAGAACGCAAAACGCAGGGATAATCCGTCGCGGGTTTCCTTTTTGCTCGGTCTCTCGTTGGCTCTCGCTTGCGTAGTCTCATTTTTTAACGCGTGCATACACCTATTCCATTAGTGACCCCTGTGCGGTTGCGGCCTTTGTTATGCTAACGACATCAGTGTGGATTACAGGGGCCTCCCATGCCTTCCGCGTAACGCGCGCAAGTTTACCCTTTACTCGGGCGTATTAATGTCGTGCAAGAGCGTCGCGTTAGTTGGTAAATATGCGCAGACGACCTATTGCATATTTTCGATTTAATTGCATTTACG
>JABFPK010000054.1:0-22232 GCA_022817445.1 Habroteleia sp. ZL-2020
GTCTAAAATAGTACTTTATACAGTTCTTTGTATAATAAATATCCACAGTGTTAGCGATGTGCTATTTTTGTTTTAGCAATATATTTAATGTAATAAAAATTAAAATCTGATAATTTTCAATATCACATACCAAACTTTTATTTTATTATTTTCATTTATTTTCCGTTGCGATTTCATTCTATCAGCAAAACTGTAATCAGATATCTAAAATAATGAAAATTATTCTGTTTTTCACTTAATTGAATTATCGTTATGTGTCTGTGTAACAGGATTATAATTTTATGTGAAATGTAGACAATTTAAAATAATGAATTGCATGCTGTAAAATACAGTTAACATATATAGAAATGTGCATACATTAAACAAGTTCTCTTGCATATGATATTTTCTGCATTTTAATTAGCTTTAAGCTTTAATATTATGCTAATTTATTAAGTTTACCTCGAATCATTAAAGATACAAAGACATACTGACCATTTTAATATCTTTAAAAACAGGAACACACGAATACAGTTTAGTTATTGGATTCGTTAAGCAGATCTTTGTACTTTTTCTAGAAATATGTTTAAATTTTGAAAATCGTTTATTTATTTACCGCGCCCATAGAAAAAGTGTAAAACCGCTGAACATCACGTTAAATCCACTTTTATTTCTATTAATAATAATTAGAATTTATTTTATTAAATTCTGTGTAGAAAAAAAATATAATCTGAGTGATATTGTCTATAAAAGTTAAATATTGATAATTATCACTGTTGTATTACTGCTTTAAGTTGTTTATTTGTAAAAATATTTATTTATAAGCAGTCGAGAAATATAAGGAATTTATAGTCATTTTTTGCGACCCTCTTCAATTCAACATGTGCTGGCCTTAATCAAATCTCCCCTAATTTCATACGTCACAACCTAGATAATGACCAAAAACTTGTAATATCAAATGGCACGTTACTCTATATTTTCGGCAATGTTACATCAAAAATACACTTATATTAAGTGTAAAAATTATAACATCTAAAAATACCTCGGCTAAAGTTAGTTTAATGATAAAAAACGAATAAGTAATTTTAAATTCAAAAAAATAATATAATGTACATAAACATGCAAATTTTAAATTAACAAAATTAAATTTTGTTAAAATATCTGCAATCAATTTCTACTATTTTAATAAAATATCAAAATTGCTTTAATTTACTTAAACTCTTTTAATAGTAAATAAGCAATTTATAAACAAAAATAAAAATAATTTTATCGGTGTAATCCAACTTTCAAATACAATACGCAGTAACAAAGATCTATCTGTAGGTATACACAAATTTCATTAAATACGTCGGCAGGCATGTCGGCTACTCATGAAAAATAATTCATTTCGCAACTCGACTCGCGTTTCTTTAATCCCCTCGAAATAAAAAGCACCACTTCGTAGACTTATATTGATTAGTTGTCATTGCGACATTTTTTCAACATTTTTTAATTCTGCTATACGAAGTATTCGTAATTAAAAAAGACGCAATAAAAACATACGCACGAAGTGGAACACCGCAAATTAACGTAATTGTAATCTTTAGTTGCAACTGGCCTTATCGACTCGGAAATGGGAAATACGTGCTTTCGTCAACTCTAAAAATTTATGTTCGGTTCGTTACGCAGATATCGAGAACGTAACTTAAGAATGTTCTGCGAGGATCAATCAGTTCATCTCGATTTATAAAAGAAATGTATAAATCTATTTTTATGGCAGTTAATTTCTCGTGATTTAAAAAATAGTTTTAATAACTCAAAATATGCCTTAATTTAAGAATTTATTTGCAAAGAAACACTTTTACTTCTGAAAACAATTTTTCTGAATTTGACTTGCAAAGAATATATAAAAATTAGGATATAACCAATTTATTTGTAATTTTTGTGCAAAAAATTCAATTACTAAATTCACATGACATTAAACCCTTGTGATTGGGAAATTGTAATAATAAGTTAATAATAATAAATAGGTAATCATAATAGATGATAAAATAATGCAATAACTCAAGATTTGCTGTTTAGGGCACATTTCATAATTGACAGTCACTACTGTCAGGATCAGTTTATCTTCGTTTCACATGTTGTAATTTATGTTTACATAATTTACATAATACTGACAGTCAATTATGAAATGTTTCTTTACATTTATATGACAATTGAATCTATCTATATCATGAACTTGAATAAATATTACACTTTTATTGCAAAAATTAATTATTTTTAAATGAAAATAAATTTCATTGCATTGAATTCTATTTTCTTTTGTATATATTTATTAATTTATTATTTTACATAAAAAATACAAGATGAAGACATGAAATTGGATATATCTTGTTGTTATAATAACATTAATATCCTCTGCGGTTTTATTGTCTTTTTGTTGACTCACATTACACAATTTATAAGTAACGTTACCATATTCATGGATTTAATGTCAGTGATATAATTTTATATTCAAGGTTTCAAGTGCAAATTAAGAACAGTTTTATTTTAACTTTAAAAAAATTTGCTTAAATTATTTTGTTAGGTTTTATAAGTTAAAACATGAAACATTCATTTATATATTTTTTGATATAAATAATGCGTTTATTCAATAATGCGCAAAAAGAAATATTTAAATATTATTGAAAATTTTTTTGAATATTAAAAAAATATGCAATAGACAGTAGTACGGCTATTATCTTAAATAGTAATCTTGCCTTATCTGAATAGCTACATGTGTTTATTTCTGATATCTTATCTTATGATTAATATCATAACAGAAATTTGTAATACTGTGGCATGGTTGCGTTTTTGTACACAATTTATTCTATACTGTAGTAACTACTGTGGAAACTTCGAAGAAAAACTGAAAGTTTCGTTAGAAATATAAAAATGCAAAAAAAAAACGAGTTCAAAAACTCTAACGAAAAATGTAATCAGCCTATCAATTTTATGCAATTTTTACCGTATAAAAAGTAATTTATAAAAATTTCAACTTTCTTTAACTTGCAATTCTTAAACTCTAATCGTGTATTATTCTATTCAGTAAAAAATCTTAGTACAATGAATGCATATGCTGGTAAATATAAAAACAGAAAAGTATTTAAATTTTACCTCGGACAGTAATAATAAAATTTCTAATTTTATTTTTTCATTCTTGAAGGTATATCGTCTTTTACCAGCAAAGCTACTAATTTTATAATTTTTATAACTCTCTTTCAACATACTAATTATTCAAACTAATTTAATTTTATTAATAAATAAAATTAATTTATTAATATATTAATTTAAATTTTAATATTGGATTTACGATTGGAATTTTTTGTAGAATGATTTTTTCCACCTGATATCTAAATATGTTTAATTAAAGGAACCTTTTTTAAATTGCAGATATATTTATTTTCATACCTATAGCAGTTTTCGTACGGACAGTTCTCGAGTACCCCATTGGGAATAGTATAGCCCAATACCGGTCGATGGATACCGCCACTAAGCAAAATATACTGATTGTGCATAAGACAACTAAAAGGGAACACGTAAACAGACATGCGTGCAAATTCGTCGGCAGTCCAATGCTTGCTAGAATAGCAAAAGGTATTCCAAAGAGACCGACCAAAAGGTCCGCGGTGGCCAAAGAAATAATGTAATAATTAGTCCTGCGTCTCAATTTCCGGTCCTTCATGAACACAATAATAACCAAAGCGTTACCCAAAACCGCGCACACTGCCACAACTATTTCCGAAATAGCATAAGCTAGATTTAGCTCTGGGGTTGAGGATAAAGTTACATTTCCAGTTACATTCACGATTTCTTCTAGGTAATCCGTCATCGTCAACTCAACTCGATTAATCGAATCGTCTTCAGCAACCTATAACCCATCAGTCTGCATCTTCTTTCAGCGATTCATTTGAAATTTTTCAGTAATTTATTATCAAAAGAAATCGCACAATTCTGAAATGTCTAGATTTTTCTTCTGTGATATTTTGATTTGACAATTATATTCCTAGTTGAAAAGATGTCTCCAGGGAATCGTTTTCCAAATCCTCCTCCATATTTCGGTTTTTCTTGATTGAGTTGTTTAATGAATGACTGGATCAGGTGCTGAAACTGATAATAATGTATGTTTCATTAAGCTACGCGTTTTGTCGAATGAAGTTGATTATGAATGAATCCGTATGTAATAAGGGATAATAAACGAGGGTATAACAAGAACATATAATATAATATTAACTCTGTTAATCAAATGTCAATATCAGTGTCTGTGAAATACAAAATTGAATGAATATCATTGTCACCGCGTATTATATATTTTTATCAGATTTTCATAATATGTTAGCTTATTTTTCACAATGATGTATCGTGTAATTATTACAGATATTGTCACTTTAAACAAAGAAGGACTTATATGATACGCGTAGTTTTTATTTCATTTCTGCAAGGGTGATATAATTTAAATAATTTAAAAATTATATTAATTTTGTTTCAAAGTTTTTTAAAATAGAACACTAGAATGCAAAATTTTTAAGATTAAAATATATGCTCCATTATAATTAAATACAAAAGAATTTGATACCATTTTCACAAAAAGATTTAATTAAATGTTAAATTAAATTTAATTCAATAAATCAGTTAAATCAAAGCAAATTTCAGTTTGATACAAGCAAATTCTATTCAAGTATACTTGAATATGATGGAATTAAACAACTCCTACCATTTGTCTCAATGGTGATTAATCAATCAATATGAAATCTTTGTCCCGATATCTCATAGAATCAGATTTATTATACTTCGTGATTTATCATAAAATGTACCAGTCGATCATTCGTTTACCATTTCCCTAAAGACTATAAATTATTCACAGATAAGCTATCAAGCCGTACGAAAATAAATTCCTTTATATATCATCTTTAATGTGATCTGACCTGGAAACTGTAGATTTCCTAATTCCAGTCAACACTTCCGTGCTTCTACTTTTAACGAACATTTGTCATTGGTCATTATTTATAATAATAATAAACTATACAAGTATCTTCCTACATCAGAAATTTATATATACCTAGAAATATTAGTGGTAAAAATTTGATATTTTATTTACATCTATAACAGGTGGCAATTTTCGTTAATATTTCATTTTTTTTATTTATATATTATATTCAATACCGGAAGTTAATTACTGTTTGAATAAATTTCAATAATTGTTTATTAATTTTATTAATAAAATTAACTGGAAATTTTGTATTAAATAATGTTTTTTAAAACATTTATTTACTAAACTACACTGAAAACAATTTTCATAATTTTTAATCAATAGAATTCAATTAATTAATTTTAATTTAATGTTAAAATTATAAATTTTGTATTGTAAATTAACTTTAATCTTACGCTTATGTTCTATTACTGTACACTTCGGTTTTAATACGAATTTGAAATAATATGATTTTTATTAATGCTCCATTACATCGTTCATATTTTACGATATCAGTTCTTATAAGTCAATTGATTTACGTATAACACTAAATGTAAGATCTTTATTGTGAAAATGATATTTTTAACTAAAATTTCTTTAATATCGTTTTAAAATAAACTTGTATTTAAGTTCTACGTATTTTGAAGAACAAAGTTTGTTAATAAATTCAATTTTCTGATCCACTCCAATCTACTCAATTATAGAATTCCATTTAATCTCATCTTCACATCAGCTGAATAATAATAAGGTACAAAATGAAATTAAATTATATATATTAATATATTAAAATATTAAATAAAATATTATATTCAACTCTACAAATGAGTTCAGCGTACTTGACTTTTTTCAGTGACAGAATTCAAAAACTCGTTGGATTAAAAATTCACATTTATCAAAATCCGAACGAAATTGTAATTAGTAAACAGAAATTTGCGAAATAAAAAGCTAAACTATATCTTTATATGGTTTTTAAGTAACCTACGCAAATAAATTAGCATAATTTTGAAAGGAATTTATCAGCCTGGTAAACGGTCAGTGTTGTGTGAAAATGATTTGATCCTGAGAGCACGTTAAGAACTCGATCAACAAGTTTTAAATGTGCAATGTAGTAGATTTAACTAGTATGTAAATTTATGTTGTAAAGTTTTATCTAACTGATGCGCTTATTAACACATATTTAAGAATTTACATTTCTTCGCGCGGAGTCATAGTGGAGTAAATTCAAAAACATGATTTGGAAAAAAATATCATGCTCTTTTTTGTTTGTACACAATTTTGAACTTATATCATTTTTGCTTTTCCTTGCTGCATATATATGTATATATGTTGAGAAAAGATTGCATTAAAGTTGCATCACAAAAAGAAACTTTTTTACGCAAATTATTTACATTTAAACGGTTCTGTAGTAAAGTTATTATTTTAATTATAAATTATTTCTTTAGTTCAAAAATGAATTGTTTGAAGTTTTTTATGAAAATAAAGTAAAAAAATTCAGAAAAATTATATAAATTTGTCTTACCTAATAAAAGATTTTTTAACGGATATAAAAGCACATTTTAAATGAACAACAATTATTAAAACAAAAATACTTTTTACTTATAATTTAATACAATTATTCCACATTTATTACAGCGGTTAGAACTTAGTCACGAATGATGTAATGATGTAATGATGCCGCCTGAGATCATTCTGATACATTCTCTGAAATATTCGACGGTTTTACCAAGGGGGGTCTACCAGTTTGTGGAACTACCAAAAGCCCTCTGGCGACGAAAAAATTGTTTTTATTATTCATAATTTTTACTCGTAAAGTTTAAACTATTCATTGATCTCAGGTACATTTCTAGTTTCGTCACGTATTTTTTATTCAATTTACATATATTTTTATTCTACATAAGTATGTAAATATTCTAACATAGCAGGTTTTTCTACAAAAATTAGTCATTTTGTATGTGACAAATTTAATAGTTTTCATAAAAACATTGGTTCAGACATCGTAATGATTTCAAAAAAGTAATTCGTATCTAACATACAACTCCTACAATTACTATTATTTATTTATTATTATCATTATCATGATAATTTCAATATACTTATATATTTATATAATTTTTCCAAATAAAAATGTATAATAATAAAATACTAATTATAATCTTATAAAAACATAATTAATTAAATAAAAAAAATATTAAATATATTTTCTTATAAAAATGTATAGTTTAATTTAAAATATTTTTCTTTTATTTATATATTTTTCGTATTCTCTGTCAGATGATGTTCTTAGAACATTATTCGTAAGGGATTTCGAAAAAAAATGTTCATTATATATGGGTCTAATGTAGTGATACAATAGGTAAAGAAAAATGTAGAATAACTGAAAAAAGGTGTCTTTTATTCTAATTTTGAATTATAAAATTCTGTATAAATACGTAACAGAAACCATACGATAAAACTATAATTTATCATTTACACCAACAAAGTATTTATGTTCATGATAAAAAGCGAATCAATTATATAAAAACATATTGCAAAAAAAAGTAATGTATGTGGTGTTGTAATATATTAGATTAAAGTAAAAAAAAGAAAATAAGTTTTCATTCACGAACCGTTTTCCATAATCATCTTTATATTTTAAATTTTTATTTCTTTTTATTAATGTAAACTTTTCTAGAAATGTAAACAATGTTTTCTATCACAATTTACACCAGAAAAACGTAATTTTAAATAATTTAACACGTAGTATTTACTTATATTTAAGTACTAAAATATATATATTTTATATATTAAAAGAAAAGACTTTTTGTCTAACATATCTTGTTTGATATATTATATTTATATATAACGAAATCCTAATTCATTTTGATATGATATTTGCACATTAATTTAATTAAACCACTACTTTAATACGCAAACAATTCTGATTTTGTGTTTAAGTTAAATATATTTATTTATTGAACTGTAACTATTCATTAGCTAATTCATATATATTTAAATATATAAAAATATCTATGGCTTCATAAAAAAGTGAGAATTAACATACAGGCTGTCTGGAAAGTATGGAAACGGTCAAATATCTCCAGAAATATACATTGGATGGAAAAATGAAAAACACGTGTTTAATATTTTTAAGAAATCTATTCAATCATCCCAAACTTGACCTGCTAACTCCACCCTCTACGGGTAGGGCGGGGCAACATTGAAATCTTAAATGAAAACCCATATTTTTTATTGCGGTTTCAGATTCTGCGTCCTGAATTACTAAGAAGATTTTATTTTAAAAATATTCCTTTGTTAGTAAAAATTTCAAGACATATGAGTGTTCCTAAAAGAGGGTTTGAATTTTATACATTATAAAGTTATAAGTTTTTAAATTATGCCATTGTTTGCGAAATTGTTCAGTGTAAAACTTGTTTATTTTTTAAAAAAGGCTGAAAATTGTTCATCTAAAATTTTAGTACTATCTCGACAATCAATGTCAAACTCTTGCAACTTTTTCTGTAATTTAAAAATACTGTTTTTCTAATAAAATACATTTATTTTTTATAAAAAATCTGAATCTGCGATAATATTTTAATATTTATTTTAATAGTGCTATTTTCATATAATATTTTTTTCTCCACTTTAATTTTATTAATAGTTGTAATGTATATTACTTAATATCTAATAAGTACCATAATATTTTATTCAAAACTAAAAAAGTATATTTATTGATACTTGATTTAAATTATAAATTATCATTAAATTAAATTATTTCGTAATTTAAAGAAAAACAACACTTGAAAAACTTATTTTTAGAATATATGATTTGATTACTTATTACACTATTTTTCGTTTATCATTTTTTGCTACTTTTTCACACATTCGTAACAAGAAAGAGAGGGAGCGAGAACGAAGTTAGTTTAGTTTTTCAACAGGTCTACATTTCAGTTTTTAGTTTTCAATAATAATTTTAAATGTATATGTTTTTCTTAAATGTGTAGAATCTTTCATTTTCATTTTAATCAAAAATATAAATTCATCACAATTACTATATATATATATTAAATATAAAAATATATTTTATAAAAAAATAATATTATGTTAAAATAAGTTTCTTAATAGTTTGAACGCAGAATACAAATTATATTAGGAAGAAATAATTATTTTAAAATAAAATCAACATAAAAATAAATACATATGCAATCTATTTCAGAAAAATAAATAATTGCTTTCATTAATTACTCCACTTTTCTTATGATAAAGATAATTGTTTTAATAATTGCCATTTTCCAATAATCAATAAATAATCATTACTTCTTAAAAGGTCAACACAAAGAATACACCAATTACATGGAATTATTGCACATATTAATCAAGGAAACGTTTATACAGTCATATATTTAGTGATAGCTATTGTTAAAAGTTTTATCCATATTTTTGCTTATTCTGAATTCTCTATATTAATAAATATATTTGGAAATACGAAAATGCAAATGTTGGAAAAATATATTTTGTATAAAAATTGTAAGACAATATTCATATACTTTATGCTTATTACTTAAAAAAAAAAAAGAAATTCTCTTGAGAAAATATCACATAATGATCATATGTCGAGCTCACATTTTTTGTACGTACTTGGTCGTTTCCTTCCATAATGTGACATGTGGGAAAAGGGATTTATATTACAATGTCTTCTTAGTTTATTTAATCTTAATTTATATTCAGTTAAATTTTTCTCAGTTTTAAGTAAATTTCATACATGTAAAATAAAATTAAAAATATGTTTTCAGTACTTCAAAATACTAATAATTTTCTAATTCACTTTATTAATTAATTAAAAGCACAATTTCCATTTTAAAGAAATGTACTATTATTTATTATTTATTATTAATATTATAAAAAATATCAATATTATATATATTTCGTTGACTATTAATAAACTTTAAAAAAGATTTGAAAATTAATTAAATATATAATTAAATAATTATATGCAAACAAAAAATATGTTTGCGGTTATATCTTTTAATTATAGTTGAAATTTTAATAATAAGTTAGATTTTTAATTAATAAATTTCAATTTAACTTTATAAATAATTTAAAATATTCCGACAAATTCATTATTATTTCCAAGTTAATTAAATTAATATACAAGTTGATTATTTTAAAAGTATTACGGCATTTATTATAAGGCTGATAAATTTGTTACAAATTGCAAATTCTATTTCAATATAAATTTCAATTCAATTTCTCTAAAAGAATGAAAGATTACTAAAATTTATTAATATAAAAAATGATTTGATGAATTTTATTTTTAATTTTAACACATCAAAACACTTTTTAATATTTTAACTTTCAAAAGTGATTTAATATAATTAATTTATGAAATTAATATATATGATTGATATGATATGATATGATAGGCATGATTGTGTTACGATGATTTTATGAAAAAACCCTTTTTGCTTTTTAAATACAAAAATTGTCTTGATTCATTCTTAACTTTTAATTAAACTTCTATATATTTGATGAAAAGAAGATTAGGAGATTTATCGCGATTAATCTTTTAATTATTATATAGGACTACGGACGTTTATCAATTTCTATTATTATCGATATATTGGCAAATCAACAAAGGTTTGACTTCTAACAAGAACTCACCGAAAATTGATGTTTCGCAAATTATTATGACTTCTCTACCGTATATTTCCATATTTAAAAACTCAATCTCCAACATATCACAAATTCTTTTCACTAAAACATTTTGGTAAACGATTAACAATGAAAATAAAATAATATACATGTAATTAATTAATTCTATTCAAAACAGAACCGGAGAAACACGAGTTAAATGACACTTTCCATAACTTGTTGAACTGTTGATCGCAATCGAAGAGCGTCTTAACGTATCGAGTAATTAATATCGGGACTAATTAAGTATGTGTACTTGTCGCGCGAACGTTTAGATATTGAAATGAAATTATTTTTTTATGGTGATGTATTTCTAAACGATCGCGTGCACCGCTATTACGGGTCGAGGTCAGCCGATCTATCTGACTTCTCAACCCTATGTCGCACTACAAACTGCTTCTACTTCGTACGAGGAAACAACGGCGGCGCCTGCTGATACCTCGATGGTAGTGGCACTCTCCGAAATAACCCCGTAAAAATATAGAACTGCTTGTTGTTACGACAAATTGATCAGTAATTCGTTTCTCGCGTATGGGATTTTAAACCTGCGCGCATGTAGGGTTCTACTCATTTTATCGCTTCTCTGTGTAATGATGAAACTGGTCATGTGAAGTAAAACAAGACTTTTCGATGAAATATCCTATAAAAAAATAATATACTTTATCTATTACATATATAGAGAATAAAGTTTGTTACAAATTTACTATATTGCTTTTTAAAGTTGTTACCAAACATGTGATTTTGTCTATTATAAATTTTATACATTTTTTGGTATAATTTTGCTGTTTTATAATATTTAATTTCAATTGGTGTTATTCGTGATTGTTTTCCAATCCAGTATGGTAAATTTTGAATGAATTTATATCTCAACTCTTATTTCTTACGCTAGACAATTGTTATTTAACTTTCCTTATTATTAATTATAATTGCTATTTAGAAAAATATTTATAATACTATAAATATTTATATTTATTGAATAAAAAAGTAATATAATTAATATTTTATCAAAATTATTAATAATAGATACTGTCTTTGGAATAAATGCAAAATATATTTTACAAATAAATTAAACGACCCATTATATCGGATATTGATTTTATGCTGCTGGTTTCTAATGTACGTTATGTGCCGAATATGATTTATTTGATAAGATATATTTTATTGAATAAAGTTCAATGATCGAAATATTAATTTCATAAAACTCAAAAATATATTAGATATCTTCGATGATGAATCAACTTTTACTTTGAAAAAATTGCAAAGAAAATAAACAATTATAAAAATGGAAATTCTGAACTTGTGGTTATAAGTAACCATATTTGTATGTACTATTTTTTATTGTAAATTTGCATAAAATAATAAATGTGCGAAAGTAGTTTGAAAAATCTATGGAAATTCATTAAATTGCAGTATTAGTACATAAGGATAATGGTTTCAGTTTGCTTCATTCTCTTGAATGAACAATTTTCAAGCTAAATCGGTAAAATTATAAACGGAAGAGACTAATGACAAAATGAGAAAATGGATGAAGAATAATTTTGCTTGTTGAGATGAAATCTTATTTTGTGAAATAAAGCGATAACTAAAGACAGGCTTGCAAAGGCTGTGGTAAACATCAATAACTACGATTATAACAATTTATAAGTAATGTTTAATAAAAGTTTATAACTTCTGATTAAAAAATTTCTTTGACAATTATAAATATTTTGTTGGTAATTAAGGCTTACTGCCCTGATACAAGGATTACATAGTTTTATAAAGAAATTTCATAATAATTAATAATAAATTTTAATCAGCATGAAATTTCATATAATGTATATAATATATATAAAATTGCATATATTGTGTATGAATTTCCTGTTCCATTTTCATAGAGTTTCGTAATACAATAATTTCTTTATAAAATTCTATGATCCTTTTGTATCAGGGCTGCTAACAAAATTCTTTCTATTGTCAAATTTATAAGTATAATTTCAAATTATTCAATGTGGCCATTATACGTTGAGATTACTACTATAAAAAAGCTGAGACACAAACTATAATGTTTATTGATGTTAAAAGAGCGATGAATTTGCTAATACAGCTCGAGTGAACGGATATATTGTATTTTGCACGAACGTGTGAATATATGTCATTAGGAAGTTCACGTTCAAATGTAGAACGGCAACAGGCTAAACTCGTTCAGCGTTATTGGATCGTTTGAAAACCAATTAATAATACAACCGTTTATATACGATTGCCCATGAGTAGGTTTTTTTTAAAAACAATTTTTAATCATTTAACTCTTAATTTAAAGAAGTTAAAATTCTAATTAGTTTGACAATCTCCAAATTCCCTAGATTTCCAAATCCCTCAAAATATTTCTTATTTCTGAACGTTAAAAAATAATTGGCAGAAAGAGATTTAATTTAAACGAAGAAATAGCATCATTCGAGTTATGAATCGTATTCTGCTCATGATGCACAGAATATAGTGTATATTGTAATATTTCCAACTTTTTCTAAAAAATAAACAAGTTTTTATTCTAAACAATTTTACAAAAAACGGTAATTTGAAAAGTTATGATTATTAAATGGGAAATTCAAGTTTTTAAAATACTCATACTTTTTGAAATTATTAATAAAAAAAAATTTTTCTAATAACGAAAACTAACTTTTTAACTGAAAATCTGAATCTGAAGTAAAAAATTGAAGTCTCTATTTAAGATTTCAAAGATGCCCTCTGCTCACCCCGAGGGCATAGGGATGAAAGGTCGAGTTGAATATCATTGAATGGCTCTCTTCAGATAAACCAAATTTATTTTGACTTTCTTTTGATCTGGTGAGTAATTTTCGAGATATTTAGTTATTTTAAGATAAAAAACTGAAACACTAATGCTTACAATGAAAAGTAACCATGATCGCGGTGGCAGAAACACCCGATTGGATAAATTCGAGTCACGATCTCCGCATCCGCTAAACTCATGACTTCGTACAGTGGAATACTAATGTATCCCAGGAGAACATCGATGACTATTTCCTTATTGACAAATGGTCCAGTGTAATGGAGTTATATTACATTTTCATTTTACAGTTCGTTACAGTATTTTTGTTAAAATTTATAATTCGGTTTAATTTAAATATACATATATATATATAAGTTTCTAATTTATAAGATATATACAATATATATATAACTTTTAATATCTAATAATTTATAGATACATTGCCCTATTTTTATGTTTATATCGCGAGTTTAAAAAATAAAATATATTTATCCATATTAATGACTTTTAAATAATGGCTGGTAAATAATTTTGAATCTCATGATCTTTTTTTCACACTTATTCTTAATTACGATTTTCTCTAACAAATATTTTCTTTATTCTGGCTATTCTTTTTATTACGAAACAATTATTAAATACATGTTTTGATGATAGAACGATGTCAGAATATGTTTAAACACCTTGGGAACTCCTAAATCTGAGACATAATCGTTTTTGAGTTGATCGTAACAAGGTTTAAATGAACTTATTTGAGATGATTCAGTCAGATTCATTGTCCCTAACTAGAGTACAACAGAGTGCTTGACATTACAATAATTGCGACTTGTGCACTGAATGCTACATGTGTCACGAATATTTAATTTCCGACTTAACGCACACGGCAAATAAACTTCTCAATTGAACATGTGCATACATAAAGTTAAATAGGGTAAAAAGTTGCACTATAAACAAAGTGAGCTAATGTATTTCTTTTACGATAAGTTATAACTTTGGTGTCACGCAAAATACGAAAGTTCGAAGAGTTAACGAAAAGCTGACTCTACGAATAAGAAGTATAAATGAATTACAAAATCGCGCGAACAAAGTTTCTTGCATTTCATGTAATAACTTAACAAACAACATTCAGACGTGTTTCTGAAAATGTTTCAATACTTTAAAGAAACAAAATCTTATGAAATATTTCACTTCTTGGAAGTATCTCGTGTCTTGATTGGGTTAATTAAAAAGTAGATCGTTCATATCCTTGCGTGCGGTTTTATGGTAACGTTACTTTTTACAATAATTTTATACTTTTTAAAATAATCATATAATGATCATAATGACATTTTTAACTTTTTAATAAAATCATAGTTTCAATGAAAGTTTTAATAAATTAACAAAAAAGGATTTATAGAATACGACCGAACTATATAATTACATCATTGCTTAGAATTTATATATATGTACAAATATATTTGTACATATTGTTTAGTCAGTTTTACTATTTTAGAATTATTTGTTTCATATTAAATCTTGCAAAATTGTGTTCTTAGATTGTATAAATTACTGTATGTTACTTTATATGTATAAAAATAGTTTTCTATTTAATCTCGGGCAGGTAAATTTCGTCGTAGATCTCGTATTTGGTTGTTTTTGGTCCACGGCTCACAAATTGCCTTTGTAAATATATATAACACATATATGATCAACATAAAACCAGCAAAAGCAATATTACCATATCTGAAAATGAAAGGAAAGTGTTATTAAAAAGGCACTAATTTTATAGTACAAGAGTTGCCTTTTATATTTAAAAAAAAAATTAAAAAAGAAATTTATAATCTTGTATATATATAGCTTTAGTGTTTTTCAAAAAATTTTCCTTAAAGATCAGTCCATTTCATTATGCGCTTGAACCAATTTTCCAAGCACTTTCTCCACTCTAATTAAGGTTCCTCGAAAACATACATTTTGAAAGCATTAGATATCTCGCCAATTTAACTTTTTCAGTTTTCAAAATGTTTTTTGTTTGAGCCGATGTGTGAGAGCTTGCATTGTCCTGATAGACAATGATATGTTCCCGGCGGATTTCTTTATTATTCCGAAGACTTTTAATGTTATAGATATATTTTGAAGTACTGCGTTTCTAGAGCTTTTTTTTTACCAATCGACACATCCATTCTCGAAATATAAAATGCAACCTTCGTATTGTTCAAAATGTAATATAACATGTAATATATATAACATACCCAGTAATCGAGAAAAATAATTTAAGCAAGAATAGACAAACAAAGAAATTGTATGTTGCTATTGGCCGTAAAGTTAAGCGTGGCGGTAACTGTGTTTCCGAGCCCGACGAAAATCCATTAAAAGTTCGTTTCGGAAGCTTCATAATTGTTGTAGGAGGAGTAACTAATTGTCGAACAATGCGACCCGAAAAATCATTTCGTTCATATAAAGTGATTAACTCGTACTTATACTGAAATCAAATATTAATTTCATAGTAATTGAATATAATTTAAAATGTTAAATATAAAATGGAATAACTTACTTTTTCATTGAAGTACTCGCAAAGCTTATAAAATAGCCGAACAAGAAATCCGATTTCATAACTTCGAATTGGTTGAAGTTCCGGATCACCTAGGTACTCAATGTATCTACAATTTTGTCGACCATCTTGAGTAGGTAAATATACACCAGGCCTACTCGAGTCTAAACTAATGTCCGACTAATAATACAATGTTAATAATTAATAATTTTTACTTACTGTGAAACACAGATAGTGTCAATGAAAATTGTGTAAATGAAATAATAAATGATATTACTTACATTTCATATTTAATAAGCTTAATTTGTATTTAAATAACTACGAAACTAACCTGTGACTGAGATTGATGGCAAATTGATGTGGAAAGAATGCTATCGTGATACTCTTGATCAGCAACTATGGCAACTTGTGGAATATCTTCTAGTTTAATCTAAAATTAAAGAATTCATTAATTGGTGTATTTATACATTTTTATATTATTATTTTCAATAAACCAAATCATGTTGTTTATTATTACTTCAAAAATATCGATGAGCTGTTGCTGTGCATTGGCAAGATAGATTGGCACTCGTTTTCTTTCTTCTAAACCGATATCGTCATTTGAACTGTCTTCGCCATTGAAAAATTCCCAAACAGAGAGCAAAAACTTTCTTGTGTTGCGACGTTTTTCTAAGGCATCAATCAAACTGGTTGCAGTTAAATGTGCTTGTTTAATTGTACTTAAAAACCACGTGACCTTTCAGGAAAAGAATTTTATATTATTTAATATTAAAAAAATGTTTTATTCGATTGCACGTATTCAACTTTATTAAATTCATAACTTTTTATTTTAATTGTAATACATTGGATCCTACCTGATTTACAGTTTGTGCAGAAAACATCGGTATATATTGATATTGACTACTTTCAATTTCTACAATTTTTTGTCTCACAGTGGCAGCCCATTGATTAGTGGATCTTCCACGACTCAACATAACATCATCCATACAACTTTCGATTTCAATTAATATTTTTACCAAATATGGTTGTGAAAAAACCTGCAATTAATATCTTATAATATATATTGATTATTTTTTAGCGAATAAAGCAAGAAATACTTACTTTTGTAACTCTAAAAAGCATTAAAGCATTCTTAGGAGCAACAAGATCGGTTCTCATGAACCGTGATAGTATTTGTTGAAATATGGCTGTGTAAGCCAATAAATTACTTGCAACGAATGAAATCCATTTATTTGGATCGTATATTTTACCTCGCTCTTCCTCTTCAATTTTCCTAAAAGTTATTAGTGTTAGTAACAATTTAAATTGATAATTAAATGTTAATTATGTTACGTTTTACTATTTAAATAATATTACAAACCCTTCTTTTGTAAAGACAAAACCTGGAACATATCTCCAAGGCTGAATAAAACTTAGCCATGCTTCTAAAATAAGCCTAAATGAACTATCTAATGGCCAATGCTGAATTGCTTTTTTCAGAAATACATATATTTTTCCTTGTATCGATGGAAGAATCATTCTATATGGAACAAGAATAATTGTTTAATATATTTGTTTATATTTTACAGTATTATAATACTTAAAATTTATAAGAACCTCTTTAATTCATCCATTGCACTATGGTCTCCAGTTGAACTATTTGCAAATTCATGTAAAGTCTTTATAAATGCCCTTACGAGTCGAATATGTTCGCCAGAATGAATACTATGCTGTAATAAAATATTTAAAAAATATATTAATTAAATTACAGAATAACAATCACAAAGTATTAATATGAAAAATGTACATACTCTTCTAGGTAAAATGTTAGTCATCGGTGATCCAAGTACATTAGAAAATTGGTTTTCTTCCGTATATTCTAGCCAAAAATCTAAGAACACTTGAACGATAGTCTCACTTCTCCAAACTTGAGAAAGGCACTGCTGTTGCGGATTCACGGTACTAGTTGGAGTTGATGCAGCAGGAAATAATATTGAAGTTCGTAACAATCTTGGAGTTTGTAATCTAAAATTAATTCTTCCGGTTTAATTTGAATACATATTAGTAATTTAATTAAGATAATGTTTTATCAGATTTTTCATTTAATGGAAACATTAATTGAAACTTTGTTTTAAACTTTCAATAATTTCTTTAAATTTTACTTAATTATATTAGTATTATACCATACAGCAATTGAAAATTAATTTGAAAAACCTTTTTGATTCTGGAGTATGCATAATTTTTCTTGGTGGAGTTTTTTTTACATAAGGTCCTATAACAGGTAAAACTAGTGAATTATCTCGAGGTAAAAAATGAAATAAGTAATTGTGTGCCAATTGTACATAAATAGTCTCCCAGTTCATCCACACATTTTCTTGCTGTTGTAGCTGCAGCCAAGGATTTGTCAAATGGTATGCAAAGTGAAAGATATAATACTCGAAGGGATATGTGATTTATTAAGGAAAAGATTCAAATTTCGCTTGTTTAACTTCTTGATTATCTTATGATTATATCATTTGTATATGTTTTTTATAGCTAAAAAATATATTATAAATATATATATTTCACTATAAATATATATATTACTCGATCAAATGGTAACAGGGATACCTCAGAAAATCGTTGTAAAATGGGATATAATAACTTCTTGAAAAAGGGTAGCAATTTTCGAAAAATGGTATATATTAACAAAATTCACCAATTTCTGGTCCTCAGATTTCAGGTTTTTGGAATACAAACTAAGCATTGCGATGAAATTTTTTTCCCAATTTGCTTCTGTAAATCGTTTTTTGGGGATATAAATAAGTTTATAATTTCTAAATTTCTTCCAACCCTCGATTAGTATAAGACATTTTTGTGTATCTGGACTTTATTTAACAAAATTTTCCAAATCGTCAAAAAGATACTATCGAAAAATGAAAAATTTTATAACAGAAAAACTAGGATTATGCTAATACTATTCATCTAACCTTTATCTAATGATGTGTTTCTTGTAGAGTTTCAAATTCTGCTTCAGAATAGTATAGATAATTATTTATGTTCTGGTTTGATTTTGAATAAAATTGTATTTATTACTTCTGAAATCAGAAAATGAAATTGTCAAAAAAGCGATATTCCCTTTTACAAATAGAAGTTAAGATATGTTCCTATTCGATAGATATTTGAATTATTCCATATTTCACAAATACAATGACATATTCCTTTTTATAACCATATTTTGAGATATCACTTTTTACAGGCATTTTCTGAGGTATCCCTTTTCACAAACAAGTTTTAAGATATTTCATTATTCTTAAGAGACATCGATATA
Organism: Habroteleia sp. ZL-2020; assembly: GCA_022817445.1. Lineage (NCBI taxonomy): Eukaryota > Metazoa > Arthropoda > Insecta > Hymenoptera > Scelionidae > Habroteleia > Habroteleia sp. ZL-2020. The sequence continues at coordinate 19,211 of JABFPK010000054.1, forward strand.
TAAAGACCATATCAGGATGAATTAAAAATTATTTTAGATGAAAATGATAGATATTCAACTAAGTAACATGAAATCTATTTTTCGGATATCAAAGATGTTATTTCTTTAAAAATGAAAATAGAATTAACTGAATGATGTATATAATATATTTTATTATAATTTATTAAAATATAAAAGGATACTGATTGACAAAGCTTGGGGAACTCTCGTAGGTCCATGATCATCTTTTAGTTTATCTAAATAAAATGCTGGCGTTGACCCTTCTTCAATCATAGTCTTTATTTTAGCCTATGAATAAAAATAATAATTTAGCTTTAAAAAATGTAAGCCTACTTAAATGTCAAAAATAATTTATTATATATTTACCGGTAAGTATGAAATCGGGAAATTATATTTTAAATAACAATCTGGAAGCAGTTTGTAACATAATGAAAAAATTGGTCCCTGTGGGCCCAAAAAATGACATAAAATTTCATATTCTTGAGGATATCTTTTAAGTGTAATATAATGCAATCCCCAACCAACGTTATCACTTAAACCAAAAATTGATTCAATCAAAATAGGAAATACGTGTTGCAGCTCTGTTGTACTAGATTCTTCAATCAAAACTGCTAATTCTCTACATCTTTGAACAAGAGGCAGATTTAAATAAGATTGAACTCGAACCTTAAATACAAAAATATCATGTAAACATTGTATAAACAATAACAAATATAATTATTATTATTAATAATTTGTTACCAATCAATTAACATGTATGCAATATATTATTTATGTTTACCATGGCAAATTATTTATTTAGTAACATAAGTTTGAGCGTATATGCACCATAATTTAAATAATCAACTAGATTATATTAGTAATATAAAATTATATATAAATTTAATAATATTTATCTTTTCTTATAATATATACTTTCAAATTAAATTATAATATATGTAATTTAATTTATACAATATAAATTAAATTAAATATATTGTCAAATTGTGCAAATTGATCAACTGTATTATAAATACGTAAACCATTATTTTATTAATACACAAAGCATTATTTAATTGCATAGCGTATATAAGCATTTCATATTTTATTCTAAAAGCAAAAAAGCTTTTTCACACTAATTAATATGTGAGTGCAAAACAATATAGTAAAAGAAATTAAAGTAAAACATGATTAGAATAAATCAAATTTTTGTAAAGCAAAATTTGAATGCCAATTATCAATTTGTTATGCAACATATTTTAGTATTTTTTAATAATTATATATATATTTGTATTTAATTTAAAGATTAATTCAACAATAATAATTGATTAATTATATATTATTATATAAAGAAACTTTAGAAGAGTAATTCAAAATATATACGTTTAAGGTTAGGTCCCAATTCACACATCGAACAGGATACATAAAGTGCTGAAGAAATATTAAATTATTAATATAAATACTCTTCAATTATAATTAAATTAAATAATATTTAAAAATTAAGAAAAAATGGACTACAAATGTATAAAATAAATGAAAATATAATAAAAGAGGTTAGAATACTAAATCCAAATTGATAACGTGAGTAAAAATATATTAAAAATACTAATTACCGTAGCTACATCTGCTGAAGAACTCATTATAAATTCTCGTTATTCTTCGTTTTCTTATACATCAATAAAAATTATGGGTTTATAAATATTCAAATATTTTATTTGTGAACCTTGCGAAATTTCCTGTATTTGTTTTTGCGTTTTTACCAAAGTTGTCACTTCGCGCGCTAAAATCCAATACTGCCAACTTGATCAATGGTACCAACATTCATAAGCCTAGTTTGTTGTTCATTGTTAAAATAACTGAAAATAACCTATTTTAGAGAACAAAAACATCAAAACCAAAGAACTCAGATGTTGATCAAAACATAAAATGGGAATTTGGAAGTTTCTTTCAGATTTTGTCGTATAAAATAATCAAAAGGGTGTTATATATTATCACAAAAATGTAGTTTTACAAAATACTGTAAAACAGTATTTTATTTGCTTTTGAATATAATTATAAGACAAAGATTTTTCAAAAAATAATTTGTGATAATATATAGAACCGGGTCAAAGCATATAATCAGTTATAATATAAATTAATTTTTGCTTACTATAGCGTTATATTACAAATGAAAAAATGTTTCAGATAAAACCACTGAAATATATACATGTAATTAATTAAATATATTTAATATAGATATGTTTAACCATAATATATATTTCGGTATTTAAAAATATTAATAAATATACTTATTTAATAAGAATATTTATTCCAAAAAAAAACAGTAATATTTCTCAGTATGATATAGCATACATGTATAATTACATAATTATTATTATTTACATATATATAATATTAAGCATAATTGTCACTAAATACAGTTCCATCGTCAGATTACTTTTTAATTAATTTAAATATTCTATAATATTTCTAATATTTTATATATGAATATTTCTATATCCAGGTATTTGCTTAATTAAATGAAATACAGAATAGAAAAAACCTATAAACTGTTTGCAAATTTTATTAAAATACATTTTTATGGATAATAATCATAATGTAACTTGTCTAAAATATTGATTATATATATAATTATGAATAATTTATATATGCTTGAAAAGAGAAACTATATATTGTATACAAATAATCGAAATTCCTAAAGATTAAATCTTTTGGGGAGTTTATTAAACAATTCCAATAATTTTTTTATAATTTTTATATGCAACTGGACGAAATTTTAAATATTACAGAGGGCGACACCTGTAACAGTAGTGAAAATACAGTAAGCAAATTCAAACAGAGATAACATTTATAGATGTTTAATAGTTATAATATAAAATAATTCTGTTAAAAATATGTATATTTTTAAAGTTATTGTCATTATATTATATAATTAGTATTTGACCATTAGTTTATCAAAATATAATTTCTATTCTTAATTTCACTTACTAAACATAGTCACACATAACTTGATAGTGATACTGAATTTGAATTACTGAAATTA